>JAMPIV010017451.1:0-107500 GCA_024509875.1 Oreohelix idahoensis
GGGGGTTGGTTTGTGTGGGGGGGTGTTTGGGTGGGGGGGGGGGTGGGGGGGGGGGGGGTGTGGGGTGTTTTTGTGGGTTTGGTTGTGGGTGTGTGTTGGTTGTGGTGGGTTTTGGGGTTTTGTTTGGGGTGTTGTGTTTTTGGTGGTGGGTTGTGTTTTGAGGTGTTTGGGTGTTGTTTGGTGTATTTTTTTAGATGTATATAATTTGTGAAGGAGATTAGTTTGTTTTTTAGATAATATTTTTTTTTAATTTTGTTATTGTAGAATAAGATTAGAATGAAATTGAATGGTGTAGTTAGTGTGTGTGGGTTAAGTTAAGTTTAAATTAAATGGGGGATATAATTAAGGTTAGTTATTATATTAAAGTATTTGGTTTAATATGTTTTTTTTGATGGTTTTTAATTATTAGTGATTTTTGGAATTGGTTTAATTGGAAAGGGGAATATGAAATAAGGAGATTGAAGGAAAGATGAATAAACTTTTCTTAAATAAAAAAGATATATTGCCACCATTACAAGAATTGTCTCGCTTTACAGCTTCGGTAAATTCCCTGAAGGACCGAGGACTAGATTGGAGCCAGGCCAGAAGGAAGACATCCGATCAGAGCCGAATCTACTATGAAGCTAATTAAGCTTGAGCTTCAGGGCCCCCAAGTTAAGTTTTGTCTATAATACGTTTATTTACCATCCCCCAACACCTTTTTTTTTTATAAAAGCGGCCCCTCCAAGAGTTCAAACTTCAAGTTCCCCAAAATGTAGATCCGCTACTGCAGCCAATAGGATAACATGGCGCTCTATCTGGCAAATATGTACACGCCAGGGTAGAAGAGGAACTTACTAAGTAAGTAAGTAAGTTACAACTCCAGTTAAATTCCATGTGGTTCCAGAGATCTTTTAGGAAGAAACCAATGAATAGGCTCACTGCTTTCTTGGGCATATAATCATGAGGCACGTAATAGAGGAGGGTATATGTCGTCTTTTTCTTCTTCGTTCGCCCTCAAACGTCAACTTGAATTTGTTCAAAGAAGGCAGTGGTCAATCTCAGGCTGTTGGTATCTCCATAGAACTTTTCTAGCAGTGGTACTGGTGATGGTCATATGTGCTTTCTCTGTTCCTCATATGTTGGGCACCTTTGAAGTATATGCTCAGTAGTTGTTATATAAGTGCCACAGTTACACTCATCAATAGTTCCTATCTTTAACTTGTTGAATAGATGGCATCCCATTCTGTTGTGACCCGTGCGAAGTTTGAAGATTACCACTTATTCATTTCTGTTGAGCTGGAAATACGCATCATTTTTATCGTGGCCTGAATGTTCTGCTTCCCACTTGCTCCTGCATCTGCGCTTGATAAAACTCTTGGCCTCTTTATACGTTATGCTTGTATCGTTGAGGTAGCTTTCTCCCTTCCTTTGTCATTCTGACAGCCTCTTCATTTCATTGCAGTGAGAAGGAATCCACTGTATCACAACTCTTTTGAATTGGTGACACAGTTTGTGAAGTGTTACTCTTAGGTTAAGACGACTAATGTGAGATTGTACATATGGTTGTCAACTTCGTTAAGTGCAAAAAAACAACTGCTTCATAAACTATTAACATGACATGCTGTTATGTGTGAATGTAAAGGGTTATGTTGTATAATGATAGTGTAGAGATAGGGGATATAATTTACTTTAGTATCTAGGCTACATACTACTGTTGTAACAGGTATTACGATGAGAAGGGAAGTCCTATATACAGGTACGTACAATCCTTTATTAAGAGCCGAGGTAACACAGTAGTTAGTGTATTGGATTCCTAGCTCGGTGGTCCATGGTTCGATCCCCAGTTGAGGTGGGTTTTTTTTAGACCGCAAACGGCTCAGGGGTCGACCCAGCCTCATGAATTGGGTACCAGGGCAACTCTGGGAATATTGACGCGGCCGGCGTGATGGTGACTAGTGCCCTAGATTCATAGAGAGTTACGACAACTATGTCAGAATCGAAAACGAGGCTGAACGACGTAGACGCCATTTTCGGCCGGACAATACCAGGGCTAGAAGGTTAATAAGCGTCGAGTAAGATTTTTTTTTTTTTAAATTAATGAAGAAAAATATCCCGTTCAACCTCTGATGGGTTATAATTAGGATATATATTGTTTTCAATTCCAAATAATATGAACAACTGCCGATGAGAAAGTGGCATCACATTTGTCAAATAATTGTAAATAGGGACAATCACAATTATGCTAATACGTTAAAAAAAAAAACAACAAACAAACAAACAAAAAACAAACAAAATCAAGATGAAACTCTGAACAAGAATTATATTAAAGTGGAGGGGTGTAAAGGCCTGGTGGTTCCAGTTATATAACTGACTTTAACAGATATTTAATTGACTTTCATCTGTTAAAAGTCATATGCATTGTAAGAACAGCAT
Organism: Oreohelix idahoensis; assembly: GCA_024509875.1. Classification (NCBI taxonomy): domain Eukaryota; kingdom Metazoa; phylum Mollusca; class Gastropoda; order Stylommatophora; family Oreohelicidae; genus Oreohelix; species Oreohelix idahoensis. The sequence continues at coordinate 2,416 of JAMPIV010017451.1, forward strand.
CAGACCTTCACATTCCCAGACACTAATATTAACATTTGTTCGTGATAAATATTGTTTGACTATATTATGCAGTTCCCTAGGTCTGAGATGATAGGAAACTCTTTACAGAGCGATACAACAGGAAGCAATCTGATCATCAGAAGAGGTCCCCCCGTCCGACAAGTGTTTCGGCCCTATATACTCCTTTACACTCTAAGGGGGGCGGGCCCACTTGGGTCATGACTCCCAAGCGTCTCAGCTTCCTGTTGTCTTGCATCGAAAATGAACCCATTTCACTTATGGTAGCAACTTTAAATTCCACAACTCCGCCAGCCGTGGAGGCAATTGTGAAAGTAACAAGGAGAAGACAAATTATTCCGTTCGTTCCGTCGCACACACTGAGACACCAGCGCGAAGTCAACGAGTCGCCACTGCGCGTTCCCCACTGGACTTTTGATACTGACACCCCTTATAGTATACACTGCTTGTCGCCCCTGAGTCGCAGCCCGTTCACTAGTCCACCACAAACCTCAGCGTATTGTGGACTTAGAAAAATTCCTGGTGTTTTCTGTACCGCAGCGTTTATTGTTACGATCTCCATTCCCCATTGCGGTTGTTCCACAGCCAGCCTGATGCCTTTTCGGCAGTTTCACTAAGCCTCTTCAGGGCCCTTGTTCTCGACTGTCCCCTCAGCCCCAACAGTTTCAATAGATCATACACTGATGCAGCCACAAGCCCTCTTGCGCCCACTTCAACAGCCATGACCCTTGCAGTGAACCCATCGTGTCTCAGATCCGCGGCCAGATCACTATACTTGGCCGCTTTGAACGAATGTTGCTCATCTAATCTGGATTCAAATGGCACTGTCAGTTCAATCAGTATGACCTGAAGCGTTGCTGCAGAATGAAGCACTATATCCGGCCGTCTCCGCGATTTTCTGATACTCTCTGGATATGCCCCTCGTCCAGGTAGGTCTACCGCCATCTCCCAATCATTTGCACAATCAAGAAGAGATGGTAAACTGCTACCAGGTTTATTCGGTTTGGGGTGTGCTGACTTTCCTGCCCTCAGAAAGTATGTGTTTGCGGTGTCTGGCCGGACTTTGCTATTCGCCTTCATTCTTGCCAGATCTATTGTCGCAGCAAGCTCATTTAGCACTTTGTTATGGCGCCAAGTGTATCGCCCTTGCCCTAATGACACCTTACACGCTGAGAGCACGTGTTCAAGTGTCTGCCTCCCCTGGCACAGGGGGCACTGCTCATCATCCGACTTTCCCCATTTCACAAGGTTGGTGGCCGACGGCAGCAGGTCATACAGTGATCTGACAACGAAGCTGAGCCTAAGAGGTGCCATATGCCATATATCATTCCATGTCAAGGACCTCTGCAGGGCTCCTTCCCATGTAGTTCATTGGCCTTGTTGGACCTGCTGCACTGCTTTTTGCAACCTCTTATCATTCTCAGCTTCTCGTATCTCCTGAACTACCATGTCTCTGCGCTCCCTGCTTGATGCCTTGGACCACCAGCGGATGTCTCCATGACCAAATCCCCGTCTATTCGTTTGTGTGTATCCGATTACCTCCCTCAGTTTGAGTGACTCTTGGGCAGCATCAACAGCTTCTTCCACTTTCCACTTCCTTCCCGTTTTCAGTGTGGGCTGAATGGACTTAACCACGTCATCAGCTGACTCGCGTAGCATCATTGCAAGCCTTGCCTTTCCAACTTTGTACTCTTCAACAACTGACTTGAAAGGAAGCAGAAGTTTTGACTTTTTGCAGTACAGTGCTACATCTGACAGACCTGGTGGTACTCCTAGCCATTTTCTCATGAACTTGTTGACCTTCTTCTCTATGGCTTCCACTGTACTTGTGCTTATTTCATATATAAGCAGTGGCCACAGCAACTTTGGTATCAACATGAACTGGAGGCACCACAGTTTGAACTTCCCCAGGAGTCTGCTTTGGTCTATGATCTGTAGCCCTCTGTCTGCCATTTCTATTGTCTGTTGCACTGCCTTTGAGTCTTTTAATGAGGCATCGTACACCCTGCCAAGACTTTTAACAGGTTCCTCAATGACAGTAGGGATTCTTTGGTTGGAAACCGTGAATATGACCTCTGCTATCTTCCCTTTCCTGACTGATAGGCTTCTCGACTTCTTGGGTTTGAAGCTCATTCTGCACCAGCTGACTAGTTCATCCAGGCGTGCTAACATCCTCCGGGCCTGATGTTCATCTGATGTCAGAATTGTTGTGTCATCCATGAATGCTTTGAGCGGTGGCATGAGACACATTCCACCGAGCTTTGGACCTATAGCCATTCCTTCAGCCGCATTGAGGATTACCTGCATAGCCATCACGAATAGTATCGGAGAGATGGTACATCCCATCGCAATTCCAACTTCAAGGCCAATCCACTTCGTTGTGTACTCTCTGGTTGAAAATCTGACAGCAAACCCTGCGAAATACAGCTTCAGCATTGCTGCAATCTCTTGTGGAACATGATACATTTCTAGGGCCTGCCACAACATCTGGTGTGGAACGGATCCATAAGCATTCGCTAAATCCAACCAGATTACATGGAGGTTTGTTCTGTCAGACTTTGCCTTTTGGATTGCTTCCCATATCATTGTGGCATGCTCTAGACATCCTGGTGTACCTGGGATACCTCCTTTCTGAATGGTAGTGTCAATGTACCCATTTGCCAGGAGGTATGTAGTGAGTCTTTTCGCCATCACTGAGAAGAATATCTTCCCTTCCACATTAAGTAGTGAGATTGGCCTGAACTGACTGATGTCTGTGGAATTTTGCTCCTTCGGGATGTAGACTCCGTTCGCCTTTCTCCATTCCTTGCTTACAAGCTGGGTTTTCCACGCACTCTTCAGTAAACGAAGCAGTCGTTTGAGCACCTCAGGGCATCTCTTATACACCACATATGGAACACCATTAGGACCTGGAGCTGACTTGCATCGAGCTTTCTGGACAATGCTTTCTACCTCTTGCACCGTTGGGGGCTTGGTGTTAAATTCAGCTCCTGGCTTACTCGGCCATTTAAGGCCTGCCATGCTGCTGAGCGGCTCATCTTTGCGACCATCTGAATATGTCATTCCAAGGTGTTCTTCCAGGTCTTCTTTCCTGATGTTTAGCGTACCCGACCGTGGCTGCTCAAACAGTTCTTTGGCAAACCTGAAGGGCTCCCTGAAGAATCTTTCCCTATCCATTCGAGTCTTCCTTTTCTTCCTGCACAACCTTTCTGCTCTACAAAGGGCATTATGTTGGCCTTTCAGGTGCTCCCAAACCTGTCGTAACCCTTCCTTCTCTGTGGCAACTGCGTTTTTGAACAGTTTTCGGGCATGCTTCTTCTGTTTTCTGATTTCTTCTATTTTAATTTGTCTTCTGCTTTTTCGTGGTGGGTTACTTTCCCTTGCCTCCCTCACTCCGAACACTCTGCGACAGTGCAGATATATTATGTCTCCGAAGATTTCCAGCTTCTTCTCCAAAGTTATCTGCTTCAGGTTGTTATCCAACTCTTTTGCCAAGGCTTCGTCCAGCTGTTCCGAAAGCCCTTTTGCACTGGCGGGTGGAAACTTGATTGCATCTCTCTTCCCGTCCAAGAAGTGTGTGAGATCATCATCAGGCAGATCAACTTGAATGTACTCAGCACTGTGGATTGACTCCTGGCTGCGTTCTTCTAACGTCTTATCCGTCAAGACAGAGCGCTGTTGATCTCCCCCTGATGACCTCCCACACCCCTTTTCGTTCTGTGGATTTTCATTCCTCTCTGAGTAGAGAATTCCCTACCACAGGCACATGGAAACTCCAGCCGTTGTTCAGAGCTCGAAGTCCGTGTAACGGGTCTGGTCGATTCCAATGAGGCGCCTGTGGATTCATCATTCTCCCCCCTTTCGGTGAATCCTGGGGGCATCTATCGTTTTGGGGTTCTATAGCAATTGAATACAGCTTACGGGGTGCTAACCCGGTCAGCCGGTTTCTAGTCTTTCCCAGTGTCATCTGTCTTTCCAGAAGTCAATCGGTCTTTTCCCGATTGTCACTGGTTTGACCATGTAACTATGATAGGAAACTCTTTACAGAGCGATACAACAGGAAGCAATCTGATCATCAGAAGAAGTCCCCCGTCCGACAAGTGTTTCGGCCCTATATACTCCTTTACACTCTAAGGGGGGCGGGCCCACTTGGGTCATGACTCCCAAGCGTCTCAGCTTCCTGTTGTCTTGCATCGAAAATGAACCCATTTCACTTATGGTAGCAACTTTAAATTCCACAACTCCGCCAGCCGTGGAGGCAATTGTGAAAGTAACAAGGAGAAGACAAATTATTCCGTTCGTTCCGTCGCACACACTGAGACACCAGCGCGAAGTCAACGAGTCGCCACTGCGCGTTCCCCACTGGACTTTTGATACTGACACCCCTTATAGTACACACCGCTTGTCGCCCCTGAGTCGCAGCCCGTTCACTAGTCCACCACAAACCTCAGCGTATTGTGGACTTAGAAAAATTCCTGGTGTTTTCTGTACCGCAGCGTTTATTGTTACGATCTCCATTCCCCATTGCGGTTGTTCCACAGCCAGCCTGATGCCTTTTCGGCAGTTTCACTAAGCCTCTTCAGGGCCCTTGTTCTCGACTGTCCCCTCAGCCCCAACAGTTTCAATAGATCATACACTGATGCAGCCACAAGCCCTCTTGCGCCCACTTCAACAGCCATGACCCTTGCAGTGAACCCATCGTGTCTCAGATCCGCGGCCAGATCACTATACTTGGCCGCTTTGAACGAATGTTGCTCATCTAATCTGGATTCAAATGGCACTGTCAGTTCAATCAGTATGACCTGAAGCGTTGCTGCAGAATGAAGCACTATATCCGGCCGTCTCCGCGATTTTCTGATACTCTCTGGATATGCCCCTCGTCCAGGTAGGTCTACCGCCATCTCCCAATCATTTGCACAATCAAGAAGAGATGGTAAACTGCTACCAGGTTTATTCGGTTTGGGGTGTGCTGACTTTCCTGCCCTCAGAAAGTATGTGTTTGCGGTGTCTGGCCGGACTTTGCTATTCGCCTTCATTCTTGCCAGATCTATTGTCGCAGCAAGCTCATTTAGCACTTTGTTATGGCGCCAAGTGTATCGCCCTTGCCCTAATGACACCTTACACGCTGAGAGCACGTGTTCAAGTGTCTGCCTCCCCTGGCACAGGGGGCACTGCTCATCATCCGACTTTCCCCATTTCACAAGGTTGGTGGCCGACGGCAGCAGGTCATACAGTGATCTGACAACGAAGCTGAGCCTAAGAGGTGCCATATGCCATATATCATTCCATGTCAAGGACCTCTGCAGGGCTCCTTCCCATGTAGTCCATTGGCCTTGTTGGACCTGCTGCACTGCTTTTTGCAACCTCTTATCATTCTCAGCTTCTCGTATCTCCTGAACTACCATGTCTCTGCGCTCCCTGCTTGATGCCTTGGACCACCAGCGGATGTCTCCATGACCAAATCCCCGTCTATTCGTTTGTGTGTATCCGATTACCTCCCTCAGTTTGAGTGACTCTTGGGCAGCATCAACAGCTTCTTCCACTTTCCACTTCCTTCCCGTTTTCAGTGTGGGCTGAATGGACTTAACCACGTCATCAGCTGACTCGCGTAGCATCATTGCAAGCCTTGCCTTTCCAACTTTGTACTCTTCAACAACTGACTTGAAAGGAAGCAGAAGTTTTGACTTTTTGCAGTACAGTGCTACATCTGACAGACCTGGTGGTACTCCTAGCCATTTTCTCATGAACTTGTTGACCTTCTTCTCTATGGCTTCCACTGTACTTGTGCTTATTTCATATATAAGCAGTGGCCACAGCAACTTTGGTATCAACATGAACTGGAGGCACCACAGTTTGAACTTCCCCAGGAGTCTGCTTTGGTCTATGATCTGTAGCCCTCTGTCTGCCATTTCTATTGTCTGTTGCACTGCCTTTGAGTCTTTTGACGAGGCATCGTACACCCTGCCAAGACTTTTAACAGGTTCCTCAATGACAGTAGGGATTCTTTGGTTGGAAACCGTGAATATGACCTCTGCTATCTTCCCTTTCCTGACTGATAGGCTTCTCGACTTCTTGGGTTTGAAGCTCATTCTGCACCAGCTGACTAGTTCATCCAGGCGTGCTAACATCCTTCGGGCCTGATGTTCATCTGATGTCAGAATTGTTGTGTCATCCATGAATGCTTTGAGCGGTGGCATGAGACACATTCCACCGAGCTTTGGACCTATAGCCATTCCTTCAGCCGCATTGAGGATTACCTGCATAGCCATCACGAATAGTATCGGAGAGATGGTACATCCCATCGCAATTCCAACTTCCAGGCCAATCCACTTCGTTGTGTACTCTCTGGTTGAAAATCTGACAGCAAACCCTGCGAAATACAGCTTCAGCATTGCTGCAATCTCTTGTGGAACATGATACATTTCTAGGGCCTGCCACAACACCTTCTTAACACCTTTTCTATATATATATATATATATATATATATATATATATATATATATATATATATATATATATATATATATATATATATATATATATATATATATATATATATATATATATATATATATATATATATATATATATATATATATATATATATATATATATACATATATATTTTTATATTTTTATATTTTTATATTTTTATATCTATATTTTTATTTTTTATATAATCTATATAATTTTAAATTATATAATATAAATTATATAATTTTATAATTATATAATTTAAATATATAACATGATATAATGTAATAAAATTTTATATTTGTATTATTTTATTAATATTTTTTAATTATAATAAAATTATATAACATTATATAATAAATTATATAATATTATTATTATATAATAATAAAAATTATATATATATTTGAATGGTTCCAAGGTTGTTATTGCCGGGAGTTGTAGTGAGGATAAGCTCTCACTGCAGATAAAATACTTCTATGGCACGCGCCTCAAACAGCCTCTGACAACCAAGTCCAGCTCCCGGCCTTCACGTTTGGCTCAATTTGAGCCCGGCGGAACTGTTTCCACTGACGGGAGAAGGGGCAAAGGCGAGCGACTGGCGCCTTAAAACCAGCAGCTTCGGGCAGATAGGGCTCGTGATCCTTGGTTGGTAGCTTATCTATGAGAAGGAACTCTGAATTCAAACCACCGCTGCCTTGCGGGAATATCCATTTGTGGAATTGGCTTCGGGAGTAAACCCTGAGGATAAATCCGGAGTCGGAGTCCCTAAGGCAGTCTAATGTCGATTCGACATTATTCTGGCAACTCCTGCGACATGGCTGGTACCAAACTGTATCGGCTACTGCCGTTCCTTTGGATCTACCGGCTGTGTGGAGAGGGGGAACATGCTGCATGGGCAACAGCTTGATCTCCATATAACTGTGCCCAAGCTCGCGCCCTGGAGAGGACACTCCAGCTTCACCCTATAGGTGTCGGCAAAACACGGGAAGTAGCAGTTACCGGTTATAAGCATTTTGCCCAATTGGCGTAGGGCATGGCGCCAGGGGCTACTTCCGACAGTGGGAGAGGTTCTAGGATCTCACTGGACAGCTACCGCCCGCTTCAAGCTGGGCAGCCCCCAGTAAATAAGGTGTTGTCCCGCCACTGTCTGCTTTCCCCATTGGGTGCATGGGGATTAGGGTCAAACCCGAACTGTGGACAGCAAATTTTGCACCAAGCAATTATCGAAAAAATAGAAATAAGCAAACTCTCAGATTGGGATGCTGAAACGTCCGGACTATGTTGACTGGACTATCCGAAAACCTACAGGATGTAAACGATGTAAGGAAGACAGCCGTAATTAATGATGAGCTTAAACGACTTCAGGTGGATATAGCTGCACTTCAGGAAACGCGCCTGGCGGGCTCTGGAACGGTGAGCGAGAAGGACTACACATTTTATTGGCAAGGGAAAGATCTTAATAAAGCTAGAGAACACGGAGTAGGTTTTGCGGTCAAAAAATCGCTAACTAACATGGTTGAACCAGGCGAGAATGGATCAGAACGCCTGTTAACGCTCCACCTGCAAACTAGCACAGGTCCCATCACCCTTGTCAGTGTGTATGCTCCTACTCTGTACTCTGCCTCAGAAGCTAAAGATGAGTTCTACGAGAATCTAGTAGCAGTAATCAAAAGCATACCTAGGCAAGAACAGCTTGTTCTCCTTGGTGACTTTAACGCTAGAGTGGGTGCCGATAATGTTTCATGGCCTTCATGTCTGGGCAGGTTTGGTATTGGCAAGATGAATGAAAATGGACAACGGCTCTTAGAGTTGTGCGTCCACCATGACCTCTGCGTGACCAACACCTACTTTCAGACAAAACCCCAGCATAAGGTGTCATGGAGACACCCACGATCCAAGCACTGGCACCAACTTGACCTGATTCTCGTCAGAAGGCCACTCCTCAGGTCTGTGCTCTCCACGCGCTCGTACCATAGTGCAGACTGTGACACAGATCACTCCTTGGTTTGCTGCAAAATCAGAGCACAACCAAGAAAACTCTATCGTGTCAGACATGAAGGGAAACCACGCATTGATACCAGCAAGATGTCAGACCCTTTCATGATCGCTCAATTCACTGCGACCTTCAAGAAAGTGCTCAGTAGCCCTCAGCATGGTGATACTATTACAGAGAACTGGGAGCATCTACGGAACACCATTCAAAGTACTGCACTTGCCACCTTTGGTAAGAAAACAGCAAAGTCAAATGACTGGTTTGACGCTTCATCAGATGTGATGGCACCTGTTATTGAAGCTAAGCGCAGTGCTATGAATGAATACAAACGTTCACCGAGTGCCAGAACCCTACAGATCCTGAGGGCTACGAGAAGCAAAGTTCAACAAACTGCTCGACGCTGTGCAAATGACTATTGGCTCCAGCTCAGTGAGAGCATCCAGATCGCAGCGCAAACAGGCAACATTAGACAAATGTATGACGGTATAAAGAAAGCACTTGGCCCCCATAAAAGTAAGACGGCACCGCTAAAACCCATCAGCGGAGAGAAGCTAACCGATAAGGGTAAGCAGATGGAGAGGTGGGTCGAGCACTACTCTGAGCTTTACGCTAGAGACAATACCGTTACGCCTGCAGCCCTTGATGCTGTCAAATGTCTGCCAACTATGGAGGAGCTGGATGCCGAACCAACATTAGAGGAACTCAGCAAGGCCATTGATAGTTTGGCCTCTGGCAAAGCACCAGGCATTGTTGGGATTCCTCCTGATTTAATCAAATGCTGTAAGAGCACGCTATTACATCCCCTGCATAGGATGCTGTGCCAGTGCTGGGAAGAGACAACTATTCCTCAAGACATGCGAGATGCCAAGATTGTAACACTGTATAAAAATAAAGGAGACAGAAGTGATTGCAATAACTACAGAGGCATCTCTCTTCTTAGTATTGTTGGTAAGGTTTTTGCCAAAGTCATATTAATGCGACTACACAAGCTAGCTGAGCGCATATATCCAGAGGCACAGTGTGGATTCCGAGCTGGCAGATCAACAACAGACATGATCTTCTCTCTCCGCCAGCTTCAGGAAAAATCAAGAGAGCAGAAAAGACCATTATATATCGCCTTTATAGACCTCACAAAAGCATTCGACCTGGTTAGTAGGGATGGACTCTTTAAAATCCTCCTGAAAATAGGCTGCCCTTCTAAAATGCTGGAAATGATAAAGTCATTCCATGACGACATGAAGGGAACAGTCCAATATGCTGGAAGCACGTCACAGCCCTTTGATATACGAAGTGGCGTTAAACAAGGCTGTGTTCTGGCTCCGACCCTCTTCGGAATCTTCTTTGCCTTACTCTTGAAACATGCATTCAGAGATGCAACTGAAGGAATATGCCTTCACACTAGGTCAGATGGCCGTCTGTTCAATCTTTCAAGGTTGAAGGCAAAAACAAAAATCAGAAGGGTCACTATAAGAGACTTGTTGTTCGCTGATGATGCTGCAGTCGTCACTCAAAGCCAACAGGAGCTTCAGAGCTTGATGAATCGCTTCACTAAAGCATGCAAGGACTTTGGCCTCACAATAAGTCTAAAGAAAACGAATATGCTGAGTCAGGATGTGGGTGCTGCACCAGTTATCACTATCGATAACTATGAATTGACAGTGGTGCACCACTTCACATACCTAGGGTCTACCATCAATGACAAACTCTCACTGGATACAGAAATCGACAGCCGCATTGGCAAAGCTGCAGCTACCTTTGCCCGCCTCACATCGCGTGTTTGGGGAAACTCTAAACTCACAATGAAGACCAAAGCTGCGGTATATAATGCCTGCGTCACCAGCACACTCCTATATGGCAGCGAGACCTGGACGACCTATGCTAAGCAAGAAAGAAGGCTCAATACCTTCCATTTGCGGTGTCTACGCCGCATCCTCGGCATCTCGTGGAAAGATAAAGTGACAAATGTCGAGGTGTTGTCACGTGCTGGCCTTCAAAGTATGTATACGCTGCTTAGACAGCACAGACTTCGCTGGCTTGGCCATGTTCGCCGCATGGAAGATGGTCGCATCCCAAAAGATATCTTCTACGGGCAATTAGCAGATGGCAAGAGAACAGTTGGGCGACCACAGCTGAGGTTCAAAGATGTGTGCAAGAGAGATATGAGGGCACTGGACATGGATCCAGCAACATGGGAGGATGAAGCTGCCGATCGCACTAAGTGGCGATGCTATTTACGGCACCACCTCAGATTGGGCGAAGAGAGGCTCACACAAGAAGCAGAGGTGAGGAGAAAACGTCGAAAGGAGCACCAGGAAAATAAGCAGCTGAGAGCTGCCACCTCAGGGGCGCATTCCCATAGTCAGTTATGACTGAAGGGGCTATTATTATAATATATATATATATATATATATATATATATATATATATATATATATATATATATATATATATATATATATATATATATATGTTGCTCACATATTCTTATGTGACGCACGGATTACTTCACAGAGGCATACAATTCATCCAGTATGTCTATTTAATATGGAAAATATATATTTGTGTTTATTTGTGTACGAAAATGCATTCCTTTGTAAAGCTAGATAATCCATGATTGATTTATACTTTTGATTATATGAGTGGTCTCTCTTGAATATTGACTTGGCGGATTAATACGGAATTTGTCATTTCTCATTTGGTAGGGCCAGAAAATAGATTAATCTTGCTTAAGAATGTTTATGCATTGAATTCATATGTATTACTTGTCTAGAGCAAGAAGATTCAGTCTTATATTGTATATCTTCGTATGTTTAAGACGGACTATATTCTTTCTGCCCAATTCTGGGGCAGGTGTTAGTTTTTGCCTACGAAGGCGTGATGAGTCCTGACTTTGTCGCCGATAATGGCTGGTGTGTTTTTTGGGCTGGTCCTGTAACGAGTTTGTAAATGATCTGTGAATGATCATTTCTGTAGGAGATTGTGTCTCTACGAGATTCTGTTGTCAGAGATCCTCCTCATATACTTTATTGTGTTTAATTCGGACTCCAGGTAATTCCAGACCCTTTTCGATGATCTCGATTCGATTAGACCTAGTTTGAACATTGTGCTTCGTATGCTAGGATCGTTAATATATCGATGAAGATGACAGGTGTGCCAACAGTTCTTGTGTACTACATAAAGCAACCTCATTGATATGGAACTGTTTGGAAACGCTATGAAAATATTTATTATGAATTAACTTTGGCTTATCATTTACCCTTCTTCTGAGTGAGTGAAACTCAAGAAGGTAGCCATCTTGAATTCCTGTCATCATTTTTGGATCACTGTCAAGAGAACAGACTTTGCATCTTACTATCGGGCAGTGGTATAGAGATCTTGTTATGGTGTGAAAACCCACTATCGTGGTTTATTATGATTATACAAACATTGGACATATTCAGCTTAAGAACTTAGCCAAGAAATGAAGGTTCGTGCTATGAACTCTTTATATGTTACCGATCCTCATTGATGCGTTCAGTCAGTAGGGGATACGGCGATAATTTAACAGAACATTGAATGCTGCCTTATGTTGCCCACTATATTTGAAGGCTGCATGAAAATATGCTCCACGATTCAAATGCCTAGTGAATGTATCCGTGCTGTCCAAGTGTGTACGTCCTTATTAAACCATTGAAACGTCAGCTGTGGTTCAAGCAATCCTTGACTTATACCTGTGATTGGAGTGAGTGTCCTGTAAACCTGTCGAACTGTCATCCATTCGCGTCTATTACCATTGATGTTTACACTCACCCATTACATCAGAAAAAGCACTTCACAGTACACCTTACCAAGGAACCAAGACTCTACAGTTACAGTAGGAATACCACCAACCAACAGATAGAACTTTTACAGTGGTACAATATAATAAACACACTTTACAGTAGTGGCCAGTATTTTGGAAATACACTTTACAGTGGTGAGCCAGATTCCTGTGGTTATTATAACCAGACCATCCCTGACGCCACATACGACATGCATTAACACCAGTGGACAGATTTGAAGTACAACGAAGAAATCGATGTCAGCGTGACCTGTCTTACCGATCAAATACAGTATCTAGGTCAGCGGTTGTTGACAGTTTTTCGCTGTACAGACAGTAGTATACAGAACAGTTGAATCAAGTGTATGCAATATCTGGGTCAGTACTTGTTGACATTTCGCACAGTACAGAAGATAGAACTGATTGTTTATTCTGTTCAAGAAGAATCACAGTGTTGTCAGAAATAGAAGTGCATATTTATTTCATCGTTGGATCTTCTAGGGTGCTCAAAAAAAAATTGAACTGTGTAATAGTTAAAAAACAAATCTATTACTCAATAAAGTGGCAAGTTATTATTATTAAAATAAACTGTGCCTGCTTTGCAACACTATACCTGCAACACATTCCATTCATGATATAAATTACATTGTATGCTATATGCTATTTATGTTTACATGTTATTTGTTTATATGTGTAGGTGTTTATATGTTGCGGGCCTGGTTGGGAGGAGACTAGTATAAGGTATACCGAGTAATATTGGTCTTATATTAGCGTTCTGTAGGAAGCAATTTTCTTTATTGGAAATTTGCTGGCAACATCTGGTGCTATTTTTGTTAGTTGTGATGAGGTGTTCTTTTCTTCGTTGTTTTTGTTAATAATTTTGTGTTCCTTAGTTTTGTTTGATTTGTTTGTATAATTGTAGGTCTTATCTTTCCTTTCATTAAGTTCTTTACACCCTTATGTTTATACACTGTAGCGTCATTTGTTTTATTTAGTTCTATTGCAGTTATCATCACAGATTCTGAGATTGTTTACTTTAGTTTCCTATTTAATTTAATTTGATTTCTGCAATTGTTTTCATATTGTCTTTTCTTGTTTGTCCTTGCTAATGTCTTTAGTTGACATATGATATATGAGGTATATTTGAATTCACTTATATTACAGTACAGAACAGTACTTAATTACTATTATTGTTGTACAAAGAGGTATACAAGACCTTTGTAAGGCTTGTCTCCCACAGTGATTGGGATAGAAACATATTATTTTCTACAGGTATTCAAGTTATCATTTGTTATATTGTAAACAAGATAACCATATTAGGTCTTTCACTAAGACTAAGAAAGTGAAATAAAGTGAAGTGAGTATATAAGTCTATAGTATAGACTTGCCTCCATTAAAGTGGGATAAGGTAATTTATTTACTTTTTCAGATTACTATTTCATTAGACAGGATGTCTACATTAGATTACTTCATAGCACAAGGGAGATCCCTTGATAAGACTGGTAAAGACTTAGAAGAATGGGCAATTGCTCAATATGACAAAACATTAGCTGCAGAAGAGAAAAAAGCTGCTGCTGAAGAGAAAAAAGCTGCGGCCGAAGAAAAAAGATTGGAAAGAGAAGCTGAACAAAAGAAATTGCAGATACAGGTGGAGCAACAGAGATTCCAGATGGAAATGGAAAAAGAAAAAAGAAAAGCTGAAGCTGCTGCTGAGGAAAGAAAACTTCAAATAGAAGAAAAAAGATTAGAAGCTGAGGAAAAAAAAGCTGCTGCTGCTGCTGAAGAAAGAAAAGAAATTAGGGAACATGAACGTCAGAAAGAACTTTTAGCATTTGAGTTAGAGAAATTGAAATTGACAAACTTAAGTAATGCTAATCAATCATCTGGTGGTAATGGTAAACCCTTTACTTATAAGGTCAAGGTGCCAGCGTTCAACTCTGCCAGTGATGACATAACATTCTGGCTTGATAGATTTGAACGTGCTTGTCGAGCTCATAATGTGGATAAATCACAGTATGTGAATCAGTTGTCTGAAAATCTAAAAGGGGATTCTCTGACTAAGTTATGTTTGGTTGAAGAGGCCGACAAAGATAATTATGATGCTATCAGGGCAGCCTTGATAAAGAAATACCAATTGTCAGAAGAAGGTTATCGCCTTTTGTTTAAAACAATGAAACCTGAGGTAGGTGTAGAATTCTCAGAATTCATTGCAAAAGCACGACTTACACTTTCACGATGGATTGAATTATCCAAAACACAGAAAACATTTGAGGCTCTTACGGATTTATTACTCAGAGACAAGATCATGTCTTCAGTGAATAAACCATTCCTAGAATTTTTACATGAGCGTAAACCTAGTACATTAAAACAAATGGAAGAATATTGTGAGCAATATGCCACGGCACACCCTGACATGAGTCTTAGCAACACTAACATTAAAGAAAGTATGCCAGTTGCTTCTGCAACAGAATACAATCATAATTATTCACACAAATCTCAAGGAGCTCAAGATAAATCTCACAAAAAGGTTAATTGGAATGGTTATCAAAGCCAAGGTAACCACTCAAATCAAGGTTCTTCTTTGAAGAACTGGAATCGGGCTGATAGTCCTAGATACAGGGGTGCCCATAATTACAGAAATTTCCGCAAAGTGAGTCACTATAGGAACTACCCAAGTTCTCCTTCATGGAAACAACAAAACCAACATTACAGGGATACTCATTATAACGAACATGATGATTATGATCATGAATATTATGATCCTAACCCAAACAGGGGTTATAACAGAGGTTATAATAATCGAGGTAGATCACAACACAGAAGACATAAATCTCATTACCAGGCTAACTCTGCACAGCAAGAGTTTCATGAAGCCGGTAATCATAATAATGATAAGAAAGACTCTAATAATGTAGGATGTTCTGCTTTTGACTTTGGTAGAGCATCTCAGTGCTCCCAATGCAAAACATTATTCGATCCAACCACAGTTTCCACTTTAAGCTGTGGTCATCCTCTCCCCGCTCTTCCTGCGTCAGTCGCGCATGATGGAAGAGGTGCTCTTGTCTTCAATAGAGGTCTAGTAGATGGTACTCCGGTATCAATTC
Source organism: Oreohelix idahoensis (assembly GCA_024509875.1). Taxonomy (NCBI): domain Eukaryota; kingdom Metazoa; phylum Mollusca; class Gastropoda; order Stylommatophora; family Oreohelicidae; genus Oreohelix; species Oreohelix idahoensis. The sequence continues at coordinate 17,807 of JAMPIV010017451.1, forward strand.
TTTTCGATTCGGGATGCACCACCATTGGAGTGAGGCAGTCACTCGTAGATCCTTCTCGAGCCACGGGAAAAGTTATCAAATGCGTAACATTTGGTGGCACATTGGAGAAGTACTCCACTGCCATTATCAATATTGCTACTCCTTTCTTTACAGGAGATGTGCAAGCATGTCTCCTGCCGAATCCGATCGCTGATCTTATCATCGGTCGCATTCATGGAGTGAAAGAATGTACTCCGCAACAAATTGCTGATTGGGAAAATAACAATATGCAAACTGCTAATGCAGTAGTCACCAGGGCTCAAGCTCTTAACGCGCCTCAATCTTCGCCTTCTGAAGATAATGATGCGCAGAACCAAGATGATACCTTGGGAATTTCACATGACTCGTTCATAAAGAAGCAAGAAGATGATCCTACTTTAAAAAAATTCTTTACGCTAGCAATAAAAGGTGATCCGAATAAGGATACAAATCGTAAATCTTGGATTACGATGAAGAATGGCGTACTTGTACGTATGGTACAAGACTCCGCTAAGTCCATTCATTCTCAAATTCTTGTACCCAAAAATATGAGAGTTAAAATCTTACAGCACGCTCATGATTCTCAGTGTGCTGGACATATGGGTTTTTCCCGTACTAAATCTAGAGTTCTTGCGTCTTTCTTTTGGCCTGCGGTGAATAAGGACATACGGATCTATTGTCGATCTTGTAAGGTATGTCAAGAGGTTAAATCCAGAGGTCCACGCCATGCTGCACCTATTCAGGCTGCAGACATTCCCATTCGACCATTCCAAAAAATGGCGATAGACATCATTGGTCCATTTAAGATAAAGTCTGCTAGAGGACACCAATTTATCTTAACGTGTGTTGATATGTGCACACGTTGGCCAGAGGCTGTTCCTCTAAAGAGCATAACTACTGCTGACATTGCAGATGCTCTTTGGCTAATATTTTCTCGTCTGGGATTTCCAGCAGAAATATTATCAGACCATGGTACCCAACTCATATCGGATACCATGTCTCAAGTGATGTCGACTCTAAAGATAGAGAGATCTCTGAGTAGTATTTATCATCCTATGTCCAATGGGATGGTAGAACGTCTGAATAGAACTCTGAAAAACCTACTAGGTAAGATAACTGAGGATCATCCTCAGGATTGGGACAGGGTTTTACCCGCGGCTCTCTTTGCATACAGAGAGGTCGCCAACGAACATACAGGATTTTCTCCCTTTGAACTTGTCTTTGGCGCGAAACCGCGAGGTCCTATGTCCTTACTTCATGACCTCATAACTGCAGACAATATTGTCGATGACACAAAATCCTCTTATGAATATGTCATTGCACTTAGACATAAAATTATTGAAGCATGCAAATTGGCAACCGCTTCTTCTGAATTTGCGAAACAGAAGGCAAGACAATTTGCCAATAAAAAGAGATGCTTGCGACAACTTTGTCCAGGTGACAAAGCTTTTGTCTTACTACCTTGTAGGGAAAACAGACTTCTCATTTCTTGGAAAGGTCCGTACGATATAATATCAAAAGTTTCCGATGTTGATTATATCGTCGATATTGACGGGAAGCATAAAACCTTCCACATCAACATGCTCACGGAATTCCACGAACGTCCGGATTATTTACAACCTGTTTTTCAGGCAACGGACGATTCTCCAGTCCAACATGGACATTACTCATCACTGTCAGTAATACAGGATGAGGAAACAAGTTTCTCGGATGTGAATTTGCCTTTTCCAATGATTCCACTTCATTCTAATGAATCATGGAAAGACGTTACCGTCTCTCCAGAGTTATCTCTAGGAGAACAGAGACAAGTTTCTACTATGTTACAACAATTTCAGGATGTCCTTACTGACATTCCTGGTCGAACTAATGTCATTGAACATGACATTATTCTTACTGACCATAATCCTATAAGAGTCAGACCGTATCCTATCCCGATACATTTTCAAGCACAGGTAGAGAAAGAGTTGGATGAAATGATAGATTTGGAAATAATTGAACCATCCACATCAGCATATTCTTCGCCGATGGTTATTGTACGAAAAAAAGACAATAACATACGTCTTTGCGTTGATTATCGCAAACTGAACCAAGTGACGAAATTTGATGCTGAACCGATGCCTTTACTAGAAGAACTACTTACTAGATTGTCGAAATCTCATTTCTTTACTAAACTTGATTTGTCTAAAGGATACTGGCAAGTCCCTTTATCCGAACACGCCAAACCGTTTACTGCTTTTTCGACACCTAGGGGTCTATTCCAATGGAATTTCATGCCTTTCGGCCTTATGAACGCCCTTGCGACATTCGTACGCATGATGCGTCGAATCCTATCTCACCGTTCAGATGTTATCGCATATCTTGACGACATCTGTCTTTTCAGTGATACTTGGGAAGATCACTATAACGGGTTAAATGAACTATTGTCTATCTTACGCGAGCATAACCTGACAGCGAAACCATCTAAAGCCTGTATTGGTTTTAGCGAGATATCTTTTTTAGGTCACCGTGTTGGTCATGGTTTCCTAAAAACAGAAGACCATAATACAAGTAAAATACTTAACATTTCTATTCCTAAGACTAAAAAGCAAGTGCGAAGTCTTTTAGGTCTCATACAATTTTATGGACGATTCATTCCGAATCTGTCCTCAATAATGTCACCTCTTTCTTCCTTGCTAAAGAAAGGGTCTCCTAATATAGTCCATTGGACTCAAGAATGTCAATCCTCTTTGGATAAGGTTAAAACTATGTTTTCTACTTCACCTATTTTGGTGTTACCTACTACGGATAAGACATTTGTTCTTCGTAGTGACGCTTCATCCACAGGGATTGGAGCAGCACTAATGCAAGAGTACTCCGGAACTCTGCATCCTGTGATGTATATTTCTCGAAAACTAAATGCCGCAGAGAAGAATTACTCGGTCCTAGACCGTGAATTATTGGCTATGGTTTGGTCAATCCTTAAACTTCAAAGATTTCTTCTTGGCGCGCATTTCATTGTGGAAACTGACCAGAAAGCTCTTACAGCTATTCAGAGTAAAAATCTGAAGAGCGCGAGATCAACGCGATACGCGATTGCTCTTCAGCCTTTTCATTTTTCGGTGCGAGCTATCCGTGGGTCAGAAAATGTGATGGCAGACATTTTGTCTAGATGCCCACATGATTCCACCTAACTGTTAGATCCTGAGATTCCTAACATGGCGAACTTTGCTACAGTTTTTTCCTATGTTAAAATGTGTACACATATGTAATATATCATATATTGATTGTATCACTACTTAGCGGTTCCTTCATATATATAGTCACCGCTGTCTTTCGATGTTTTTCTTCTTTGGTAATCATCATGTTAAAATACCTAAGATGAAAGATTTTGGATAAACTATTGTAGAAATTGTGACATTGCAACATTGTAGTATGCGTTGGTGACACTTCCCTGGAAATATTTATACTCAGAGAAAGATTTTCTCTGGATCCTGAGATATATTCTCACTTAACCTCACATTAGGCGTTACATTTCTTTGGAATGCTTATCATCTGCGCATTGTTATTCGTGCGTTGTGAGCCTATTGTATGTTGCTCCTAGATGTATTTCCAGAAAAAAAAGTACCATTTTTTTTCCCCGGGGGGTGTGGTAATCTGTTGCGCACATATTCTTATGGGACGCACGGATTACTTCAGAGAGGCATACAATTCATTTAGTATGTCTATTTAATATGGAAAATATATATTTGTGTTTATTTGTGTACGAAAATGCATTCCTTTGTAAAGCTAGATAATACATGATTGATTTATACTTTTGATTATATGAGTGGTCTCTCTTGAATATTGACTTGGCGGATTAATACGGAATTTGTCATTTCTCATTTGGTAGGGCCAGAAAATAGATTAATCTTGCTTAAGAATGTTTATGCATTGAATTCATATGTATTACTTGTCTAGAGCAAGAAGATTCAGTCTTATATTGTATATCTTCGTATGTTTAAGACGGACTATATTCTTTCTGCCCAATTCTGGGGCAGGTGTTAGTTTTTGCCTACGAAGGCGTGATGAGTCCTGACGAAGTCGCCGATAATGGCTGTTGTGTATTTCTGGGCTGGTCCTGTAACAAGCTTGAAAATGATCTGTGTATGATCATTTCTGTAGGAGATTGTGTCTCTACGAGATTCTGTTGTCAGAGATCCTCCTCATATACTTTATTGTGTTTAATTCGGACTCCAGGTAATGCCAGACCTTTTTCGATGATCTCGATTCGATTAGACCTAGTTTGAACATTGTGCTTCGTATGTCTAGGATCGTTAATATATCGATGAAGATGACAGGTGTGCCAACAGTTCTTGTGTACTACATAAAGCAACCTCATTGATATGGAACTGTTTGGAAACGCTATGAAAATATTTATTATGAATTAACTTTGGCTTATCATTTACCCTTCTTCCGAGTGAGTGAAACTCAAGAAGGTAGCCATCTTGAATTCCTGTCATCATTTTTGGATCACTGTCAAGAGAACAGACTTTGCATCTTACTATCGGGCAGTGGTATAGAGATCTTGTTATGGTGTGAAAACCCACTATCGTGGTTTATTATGATTATACAAACATTGGACATATTCAGCTTAAGAACTTAGCCAAGAAATGAAGGTTCGTGCTATGAACTCTTTATATGTTACCGATCCTCATTGATGCGTTCAGTCAGTAGGGGATACGGCGATAATTTAACAGAACATTGAATGCTGCCTTATGTTGCCCACTATATTTGAAGGCTGCATGAAAATATGCTCCACGATTCAAATGCCTAGTGAATGTATGTCAACATGTACCTATGACTGTATCCGTGCTGTCCAAGTGTGTACGTCCTTATTAAACCATTGAAACGTCAGCTGTGGTTCAAGCAATCCTTGACTTATACCTGTGATTGGAGTGAGTGTCCTGTAAACCTGTCGAACTGTCATCCTTTCGCGTCTATTACCATTGATGTTTACACTCACCCATTACATCAGAAAAAGCACTTCACAGTACACCTTACCAAGGAACCAAGACTCTACAGTTACAGTAGGAATACCACCAACCAACAGATAAAACTTTTACAGTGGTACAATATAATAAACACACTTTACAATATATATATATATATATATAATAAAATTATATAATATAATTATATAATAAAACTATAATAAAATCTCCGGTCCAAAATATGTAATTAGATTTTGTTAAAACTATCTGTACATAGTCGCATTTTTAATGAAAACATAAACTGATGTGATTATCTGGATCTAGTAAAACTGTCAGTGTCTACAACAGTCATTCACCAGTTTCCACATGTCAAACTAGGTAAATAGTTCAATTCGAAGGGAGTATGTTTTGCTAAGTGTTGCTACTCTAACGGAATATTTGTTGCTAAATAGTGGAATTCTAACGGAATATAAAATTCAACGGAGTATGTGTTAAAAATCCACGCTACTGATTCTTTTCAATAAACCGGTAAGTAAACTAGTTTTCTTCTTTTTGTTTTGTTAGTTGAAATACAAAGAATAGTACAAATATGTGCTACTGTATTTGCATCTAATTTTATTTCAAATTATTAGCTAACCTAAACGAAAATGCAAATTGGATCTGAAACTCGCAATTGGGTCCATTTTCCTGCAATACGGGTACGGCCGAAAATGGCGGCCAAATTTTAGTTGGCGTAACTCTCTATGAATCTAGGGCACTATGGTGACCACATCACCCCTAGTGTGGCCGTATGACCGACCACCTGAGCATTTATTCGTGCTAGAGTCTAGTCATAATAATAAAATATAAAACTACCATTCGCTATAATAAACAAGCAAGATTCTTACCTAATATAAAAATACCACAGACAGCTAAGAGCAGGGTAGAGCAAGATGAAGCTAACTGTGTCAACTTTGGGTAAAAAGCCACGTGACAAATCGGTGGCAATTGGCATGGAAATGTAGTGACGTAAGTAGGGACAGCTACATCACGCTATGAGAACGTGATGTTTAACCAATAATTTATCAAATAGAATAAGCTTCCAACCAATGAAAACGTAGCCAGCACAAGGCACTACGAAATTGTAGGCAGGAAAATATTAAACCGGCAGTCTTGGAGAATTGAGCAGTGTATAAGGACGCGTCAGTGACGGTCCTGCTCTCAAGTTGAGGCATTCAACGATTGTAAGAAACATTCGTGCATGTGTATTTGTACACATGAAAAGGTCATTTTGATACCTATTCAAGTAAGTAGTACCATCGCCCTACCATTTTATATTTCAGCGTATTTTCGTAAAATTAAGACAGACAAATTAAGCAGAAGAGAAACAAAATGGAGGATACATATGATAAAACGAGGGAAGAGGATTTGAAACAGAGAATAGACAAAATGAAGAAAACTACTGAGAAAGAAAGCAAATATGAAATTATGATTATCCAGGAATTGGTAAAACTTCATGTTGGGACAGAATATTATGAAGCATCTTGGATTGAGGTGAAAGATGGAAAATATATTCTTCATGAAAGGAAAAATAACTAAGATTTGTTTGATGTACAGAATGCATAATTGTTGAACATTGTTTGACGCTATTTGACCAGTTTTTGCTGTTAAATAAAATTCATTAGTAAAGGACAAGGCTGTTGAAAATTGATTGTCAGTTGGATAACATAGATGTACTGTCAAGGTTCACATTTCTCAACCACTATTTCTCTCCAACGCACAACATCTATAAAAGGAACGAACGAACCACATCATACAGACAGAGTCTAAGAAATATCCATCTCTGGCGAGCTATAAGCCAGTACTAGATCACAATTAGACATGGACTAAATAAAAGGAAAAGAAAACTTCTATAAATAAAGTAATAACACGGTTACATATGTCACATTAAATGGTGCCTTAGGACTAGTTCTACATTATACTGCACCCCACCACACCTAGTGTGCCGATGGTCAAGAAAATATGGGCGTAACACCATATTACCAATATGCCTCAATGGGCGTGTAACGGGATCTTTTACACCCACCCCTCTTTTTTTTAATACAATCCTTCATTGAATAATGGAACAATTCCATATAAATCAAAGTCTGAACTTGTATACCCGTCGTTGTAATTCACTGGTCAACCTGCACACGAAATCCATCGGTTAGATTAGGCCGTATATTCAAATATAAACGACATTTCAGATAGGGTATAATAATAGATGGTTTACCTCTCAAACCTTTCATAATAAACTGCGTTCATCGGATTTGCTAATAAAAAGGTGTTTTGAAAAGTCACTCCGTATTTTTAAATTGTTGCATTCTCACTTGTATCTGTTGGACATACATGAAACAAATTTCATATCAAGACGCAGTAACTGTAATTAGATATTTTACTGAAACGTTTTGCAAATTTTATTTTTCAGGAACAAAATAAAATAAAATCTAAAATGTCAAATAAACGCAAATTAAAGATATAGCAAAAATTGATGTTAGCTATGAGGTCAGTGTGTTGAAACGACCAGATCTTACTTTCAGATGTAATGTCAATGTGACGTAGCATTTTATGTCATAAAATAAAAGTTAATTCTCGTTATTGTGATCTTTATTTCATGTAAATTTTTGGTAGGAGTGAAGAAATGAAATTAAAAAACAGGAAGTGATTCTTTAATCACCCTTATTAAAACAAAACACTTAGTTATCCACTTAACTTCAAGTATGAACCAGAACTGTCTGTATAACTCACGTGAACACATATGTCTTCAGCCGAGTCTGAATACTCAAACATTCAGAAGTCTGAGATGTACTAAAGTTCACTCAGTTCAAATATGGCTACCCATGACACGCATATAATTTTGTGTCCGCTGTACAACAAAAGTTATATGTCATAACAAACAAGGACTGAGTACTATTTGACAATTGCTCAACTGAAACCTTGAGCACCATTCCTGCTAGTGTGAATGATCATGTCTCTCCACAGCTTCCTCTCTTTCCACAGTGTTGGTTTTTAATTCTGCTGTTGACTTCCTTCCATGGCACGATGTCACAAATGTCCACGATGTCCACTTTCTCTTTTTCCTTTAATCTTTCCTGTTGTCACAATATATTCCAGCTACTTCTTCTCTTATCATGCCCAAAGACAGTGGATTGCTTTCTTCTGTAATGAAAAACATGCTTCCTTGAGCACATTCTCGTGTCTCTGTTTCGTTGCCAAGATCCAGAAAAGTGCCAATGGAACAAGAGATGAGAAGAAAAAAAACTGGGTAATTCATTGCACAGACAATGAGGAAACTTCTTCATAGTATTCTAAGAAGTTCTTGGTCTTGAAATGCCAGAGTAAGAAAAGTGGAGGTAGACGAAAAGCAAAAGAAAAAAGATAGAGAAGACAACTGGAGAAGAAAATGAAAAATGATGATGAAGACACAGAACGACCTTGACCTGATAGCACGCGACAGTATGACGTGGCATGCGTTTGTTGAAGTCCTATGCTCTTTGAGGAGTTGATTGGTAATGAAAGAAGGATCATGTCTATTTTTAGCACTCCAGCTAAAGTCTCATGACTTAAAAGTCCGCTGTCTACTTTTACAGCAAGTGTTCAGGTAGAAAGAAAACCCTAAAAACTCAACAACTCACTAGAACGGAAGTTCGTATCTGGTCCAGGACCCAAAGACGCAGCAATAGTGAACGCAGTCAGCGACTCATAGCATGACTGCTTGCGTCAGGACCAGCGAACCAGAGCTGGTCAAGACCGCACTCCACCCCCACGTGGTGGTCCTGGAAACAGTCTGCAGCAGTGCAGTCTGGCTGAGCGAGTGCGGATCGAAATGGGAAGGCAAACCCGGTCCATAAAAAATGCCGTGAAGAAGTCGGATGTGTCGACCGAAAGGTGCAGATATCACAGCTTAGGCGCAAACAGACACAACACAACCACCGTCCTTTTCAGGGCGAACGAGGAAGAAGAAGAAGTATCTGGTCCTTCCTGTAAACTTCCTGTAGGTTGTTGTGACGTATAATGAAAATATATCGTACAGTAATCTGACAGCCTTTGTAATCCCATTAGCGTTCTATGATTTTGCAAGCAAAACCATGCATTTTTCTGCCTGTCTTACTCACACAAGCTTATTTTTCACCAACGCCTCTTTTTCGTTGATCATAAAGAAACGAAGTTGTTAACAAACTTGCGTGATCTGCCAGTCAAAACAGGTAGCGAATCAGCTTTCGTTTACCTCCTTTTCCCACGCCAGTATCTGTCAGGCATACGATCTCAGACAGAAAACACGTGAAACAGTCGTAACGGCCTTTGAAGTCTCCGGAAAGGGGAGCTAACGCTTTGATGTCGAGTCGCGGGGCAAAATCTTCGAGAACACCGTTAGACGTGAGAATTCTTCTGATGTCGATTAGCAACGCCCGACAGAGCGACCGTAAAGCTGTTATCTTGAGAACGCTGTTTCTGATTCTCTCGATATACATGGTAACGTGAAAAGTAACATCATCTATAGATCAGAGAACCATGATGATATATAAACTGTGTTTTCTTAAACCTGCTATCAGTTATCACTCAGAATTTTTGGATAGTCTAAGCACGTTGTCTAGAACCATTGTGAAAAATGTGTTAATAGCATTCGTGGGGATCTTTTCATTGTGATTCTCTGGTAATGGAAATTAGTATTACAAATTAAAAGTGTTAAGATTTTACCATTACAATTCACTTGGATTTTCTAGCTGTTAGAACTAGTGAAATAAATAACGCGTAGCTTTTTCATACCAGATGTGCAGATATAATGTTAATTTTCACCACCCGCTTTCTCACATAAGAAGACACGGTTCTAGTTGACTGATTTACATGTTAGGCGCGACTGATAGTGACAGAATAGAATTCACGGTTTATTTCATTGTGCGTATTTATTATAAGTGCCTAGTATTTAATACCATACGATGAACAACAGACGCCGATAGTTTAATAGCTATTAACGACAGGCGATATTTATGTAATTGCGCGTATGGATAATTGAATAATAATTGACATTATACGCTGATCGTTAAAACGCGAGAAAAGGGGCCGGGAGAGTGCATGCGATCTCAGCGAAAGCTGACCGTGTGGGCTAAAGACACCGAGTGCCTTTTAAATTTAATCAGGACTGACGGAGTGGATACGAGATCGTCTTGTCCCCGTCTGTGTGCATATATATATAGCTATATAGAATAGTAGCATTTTTTTCATAAATGTTCTTTATTCCTAGCAGACCTGATCACAAGGGCGTCCAGCGGTCTTTTTCGGTCTTCTTTTCTTCATTTACGGATTGGTTAATGTTGTCTTTTCTTGTCTTGTGCATCCCCAATTTCATTTGTGAACAAGGATTTGCCAATGATACATGAGAAATATTTTAACTTGTAAATTTTAACTGGACTTACCAAACCCAGCAATATTTTTTCATTTTTACCAGCCCACTGGGGTATACACAATACCAACTATACTCCCGACCTCTGACAGTCGTATCATCGGTTTTATCCAGAAAGTTACGTTGTTTCAGAATCGGCATTCTCCCATAGAGTCAGCCGATAGAATTTACCATCATCTATCAATTGTAACATTTTAGCAACAAGATGTTCCCAATACTGGAAGTATTTTCCTCCTTTTTTAACGAAGAACCTCAAGAGCACAGTTTGCTATACTAACTATTTCGCGGTGACATTTTGTTCATCAAGTAAAATTGAAACACCAGATTCGGCGTTCACCTCGTTAGTCTTGACTTGTTAGAGGTTGGACTGGGGCCAATTTGAAAATAAAACCTGGCAATTTTATATTCAGTATATTTGTATTTCCAAGGGATATCACCAAGAATAAGTAAGCATGGTTGAGTGGCCACTGTATGACAGAGAGAGTGAATATTTTTCTTTGTTACAGGAACTTGACCAACCTGGGATTTTGCTTAAAGTTGTCTACTTTACTGGGTAGCATTTAGTAGGAACTTGTTTCTTTACTGTATATTCTGTAACATAGTGCTAACCTTTGACCTTTGGGTTATTAACTCTTTGGGTTCTTTTATTCATTGGGGGAGGGCACATTTATTCTGTTATTTTCATATGTATGTAACTCTGGTTTTATTTTGATCTTTCTTTAGATGTTTAATGTTGTCAATTTTAAATGATAATAAACAACAAAAGAAACTTAACTTTGTGTGTTGGTCAGACCCATACCCAATTAACCGTAGTTTTTCACGTGTGTGTGTCTTGTTGTCACATAGCTGTGTGTGTGTGTAGCTAAACTTATTTATTTATAAGGAGGGCAAGGTTGTCTTGTATTAAATTATAGTCGTATAGATAGGCTGGACTAGAGAAACTTACTCATTCCAGAGACACATCTTCTCCTTAACTCTTTGACTCCGCAATTATTTTCCACCCTGTGCCATAATTTGAATACGTGATAGACTAAAAACAACGCTCAGAGAGTGGTTTTGGCACAGGTGTCAAACCTGATCAACGCTCTTAGCGTTGTTCAGGAGTCAATGAGTTAAGCTATTCACCCGTGAAATCTATTTCTCACACCTTTCTCAGGTACTTATCACCATCCACTCTACTCAGACGGGACCAAAAATAACTTCCAAACCTATCGGTACGATAGTTGTCAGCAGGTGTGGATCTATGATCCGTTAAAGTAAGAGAGAGAGAGAGAAAGAGAGAAAGAGAGAGAGAGAGAGAGAGAGAGAGAGAGAGAGAGAGAGAGAGAGGCAGTCATACAGACAGAATTAAAGAACACAGAAATCAACGTGATTCTAGCTACTTCCATTCTGAGCTTTTCATTGGCAGAGTGGTAAAAGAGTTTGCCTGTCGCGGCAAAGGAAGTTATCGGGTTCTAGGTTGGACACCTGGTAGCGACATGCTCCAGTCAAGCCAGCTGTAAATTTGTTTCTCAATTTGCTCGTGAGTTACAGACGGCAAAGGCTGCGAAGAAAGGGAACGGGTCTCGCCACCTCATTAAAACTGAGCCTGGTACCGGTGATGCCTCTAATATTTCACTCTCATACGGGTGTATCTGTTATAGTAGTACCTTTATCTCCATTCTCTGAAGTGATAGTACTACTAGTGTATTTTCTCCTACCATTTCGATCCTTCTATTCTACGCAGGCACTCATTTATGAACATATGTAGCTTTTAATAGATTTTAAAAAAATAGATTTATGATCCAGCATAATTGTCTTGAGTGTCAGGTTGGCAGAGTGGTTAGAGCACTGATCTCTCGCGGCACAGGATCCGGGTTCGAATCCCGTTACCGACACGCTCCAGTCTACCCAGTTGTAAATGGGTACCTGACTCTGCTCTTTGAGTTTGGGAAGGCACGTGGCCACCTCACCTCTCGATGCTGGATCTAGTATAGTGAAGTCTCTTAACACTTCACACCTCTACGGTGGTATCTGTTATGGGACTACCTTCACATTTTTTTACCTTATAATTGTCTTATGTCCCGGATAGTTCACGGGGGTTTCAGAAGGGACAAAAGACAGAATAATACTATTACTCCCTCAGGCGATCTTAACTCTTTGACTCCGCAGTTATTTTCCACCCCGTGCCATCATTCTAATTCGTGATATACAAAAGACAACGCTCAGATAGTTGCTTTGGCACGGGTGTCAAATCTGACCAACGTTGTGAGCGTTGTTCCGGAGTCAAAGAGTTAAGCGGCGACTTGTATGAGGTTGCGCATGCGCGATAGGAAACTCATCATGTAAATATGCTTAAACCACAACTACGGTAGCCAATGAATGCAATGATTCTGGCTTCTTGTAAGGTGACCAGCTGTAGAAAAAGCCCCATGCTCCATGGAGAGAGAAAATGAAACAAAGATATCGAATCATTTGTGTAGGATTTGTATTTTCGCTATTTTAGTATTATTACTGAAACTAAAATGTTTTGTTTATCAAATTTGATTACTTGGGTGTTTGTTCATGTGCAGTCTGTTTCTTTTTTTTTTTTTTTAAATATAAAACTTTAATAAATGAAAGATTGTATAATTATCGTATGAAATAAAATTTGAATAGTAATTACACTTGGTTATTCTGAATTCTTGACTTGTATTTGTTGTGAAATAACAAAAATTATTTGAAAATTGTTGTTCGTACAATGGTGTTACAATCACATATCGATTGATATGTGTTGTTTTCAACTTTTGTAAGATCACCAAGGTGGAGACTGTTGGAGTTTCGCATCAAACGTGAGACTAGCAGAAACGGACGCGAGAGAGGATGCATTCATACTCTTCGACATTTGCTGAGGGATACTGAGCACCTATGGGTTTGCCCGGAGTGCAGTGGGGTCGATTCTGATTAACAAAAACAATAAGATGAAGGTGAGAAGAAAACTTTGGGTTGTGATGGGACATACATTGAGAAGTACCACCAGATAGCGTTACAAATGAGAAAATGTATTACAATAGAGTCCACTGGGTTGATAAATTGTAAAAACATACGGAGATAAGGATTCTGAAACAGGCTTAGTAGTAGCCCCCTTCAGTCACAGCTGACTATGGGAATGCGCCCTTGAGGCTTTTTTTTTCTTGGTGTTCCTTTCAGCATTTTTATTTCCCCCAATCTGAGGTGGAACAGTAGACAGCGTCACCGCTTGGTGCGATCGGCAGCTTCATCCTTCCAGGTTGCTGAATGTGTGTTCAGTGCTTTCAGGTCTCTCTCGCACGCATCTTTGAACCTCAGCTGTGGATGCCCATCTGATCCTTTTCCATCTTTTAAATGACCGTAGTAAGTATATTTGGGGATGCGACCATCTTCCATGCGGCGCACATGGCCAAGCCAGCGTACTTTGCGCTGTCTAAGCAGTGCATACATGCATTAAAGGTCAACACTTGACAGCACCTCGACATTTGTGTCACTTTGTCCTTCCACGAAATACCAAGGATGTGGCGTAGACACCGTAGATGGAAGGTATTGAGCTTTCTTTCTTGTTTTGCATAGGGGACCCAAAAATGCAGCAATAGATAATGCAGTCAGCGACCCATAGCTTGACTGCTTGCGTCAGGGTCAGCGAACCTACTCCACCTCCACGTGGTGGTCCTGGAAACAGGCTGCATCACTGCAGTCTGGCTGAGAGAGTAGGGATCGAAGAGGAAAGGCAAACCCGGTCCCAAAAAATGCCGTGCTGAAGTCGGATGTGTCGGCCGAAAGGCGCAGATATCGCAGCTCCGGTGTAAACAGACACAACGCAACCAACGTCATTTTCAGGACGAACGAGGAAGAAGTTTAGCATAGGTTGTCCATGTCTCGCTACCATATATAAGCGAGCTGGTGACACAGGCATTATATTGCGCTGCTTTGGTCTTCATTGTGAGTTTGGAGTTTCCCCAAACACGCGTTGTGAGGCGGGCAAAGATGACTGGAGCTTTGCCAAAGTGGCTGTCAATTTCTGTGTCCATAGAGAGTTTGTCGTTGATGGTAGATCCCAGGTATGTGAAGTGGTGCATTATATGGGAGCCGACAGTAATTTAGGAATAAGAATACTGTGACGTACATATTATATGCAGGTATTTATGTTCTTATATCTAGCTATTAAATAGCTTCGCCCACAAGTTTTTATTACGGCCTGTCGCATTGAGGCAGATACCACTAATTAGGTCAAAAAAAGATTTGGCTGTGTGTCAAGTGACAAATCGTGATATTTCCAAATATGTTCTGACGTTATTGTGGTCAAGGAATGACAACTGATTCATTGATAAACAACATAATCTGACTGAAACGGGCGTGGGAAGTTCATAGAAAGCTGATCAAAAGAACAGACGTTAACAGTAGAACGGAATGTGTAGAAAGACTTACAAGTAAATTGGACATACGTTTTATTCATAACATGTTTGTGATGTGAATAAGCTGGAAGTTTTAAAAGGCTGTTTATGTAGAAAGTTTACAGGGACTGCTATGCTCATGAATTAAACAATGCAAATGGAGAATCTAAACAGGGAAAAAGTTTGGCATCAAACAAATCGTGTCCAAAATACGAGAAGAACTGTGTTCACGTTCGATATGAAGTTAAAAGGCTTTCATTACAGGGAGCTTGCTCAATACAGATGCAATACAATCATGAACAAAATAATGTCCTTGTTCACTTCTTATGGAGAATTTGTATTTGTTGGAAGGACAAAGCGACAAATATCGAAGTGCTGTCACATGCTGGCCTTCAGAGCATGAATACACTGCTAAGACAGAGCAGACTACGTTGGCTTGGCCATGTCCGCCTCATGGAAGATGGTCGCATCCACAAATATATTTTCTACCGACAACTGCCAGATGGCAAACAAAAGAACCGCCAGGCGACCACAGCTGAGGTTCAAAGATATGAGCAAGAGAGACCTGAAGGCACTGGGCATAAATCCAGCAGCCTGGGAGGATGAAGCTGCCGATCGCACCAAGTGGCGATGCTCCATACAGCGCCACCTCAGATTGAGAGAAAGGAAGCTCTCAACAAGCAGAAAAGAAAAAAGCACGCCCACAGGAATACCAGGAACAAAAAACAACTAAGTGCTATTACCTCAGGGGCGCATTCCCATAGTCAGTTATGACTAAACGGGGCACTACTCGGAGCATTGAACCATCACTATATCTAGTCCCCTTATAGGAAGTCAGCACTATTGCAGGTAAGTGCACTTTTAGCAATGGTTTCTGTAGAAGTTTGTTTTTCTTGATAAGGCCGTGCGACGGAATAATTAGGTCGATCTCTTTTCCTCTCCGGCAGTAGTCAGTTACATTTGTTGTGAGTAGTGATTACGTGAAATTTTCAGTGGTCGGCACATTTTCTTTCTCTGCTTTCAAGCAAATATTAGCTATTTTCTAATCACCTTACACTCCTTTCAGTAATAATTTGTCTTGTCTGTTTACCTGACCATCCCTGCTGAGAAAGTAGACAGGTGATGCAATATTGAACGACAGTCATGATGGTAAAATTCTCGTGTACCAAACTTTGGCCGCGCCGGATTAGCACGACGTATTCCCAGCAAGTTTATTTAGCGCTGTTATGGCGATTGGGATTTCCTAATTACTGTCGTGAAGAGTCACAGCCCAGATGGTTACAAGAGGGTCTGTGTTTGCACAAGTACGGGGAGATAAATTACCCGTTTGCTGACATATTACAGACATGCACATGGAATACGGAATGAGGTACTAGCATTCGGATAGAGGTATTACGAAGATATTACTTCAGATAAATGTAAGAAGTTATTTGTAATCACTGACGAGAAAAGTACGGACATTTCACTTCCATATTTGGAAGACATGACCTTTGCATTAACAGCACAGAAATTTCCTAGTGGAAATATTTTGAATTACCCCACCAAAACACACACGTTTTGAAACGACTGGAGGGCATTCAAAACATAGGAAGAACAAAATTCCTGATTGAACCATACCTAAATCGTAAAAACGTACTGCGGGAGCAGCGCTTTATAATATAACGTGACACTTCAGACAATTTAGAACACTGTGAAAATTCACCTCACGCCAAGAAAACAACTAGACCTTGCCAGAGTTAAGTATAGCAGCAGATTTTATTTATCAGACCGGACCTTTTTTGAGCATTTTGAGGACTTGGAGCCCAGGAAAACTCGACCATTTTAACACGGAAAACCGGAATCTGAGAAAACTGTAACACAATGTCAAAGTGGCAACTTATTGCTAAAATAACAACACCTCAGACCACGTGTAAGAGGTATCGTCAAGCTGACTTAAACTATTTCTCTGAGCCAGCAGTCTGTAAGCCTACATATTGGCTTGGTGGTACCAGTTGAGTAAAATATCTATGGAACAAGTGAGGGTATGAGTGGCCCGAAGTCGACGCTAGACACCATCATCAGACGGGTCTTAGAGACGCGGGACCAGCTTGGTAGTTACTCCCTGACACTTCTTGAAACGTGTTACATCTTTCAAACTTGACCAGTGACGAGTGTGATCCAGTCATCTATCTGCAATGACCCAAATATCAGCTGGAGCAGAACAGACACTCATTGGCAGCTAAGTATAAACATAAATGCTGCCAAGTGAACTATCCACTCGATGATGTCTATTGTTTGTTAAAGAATTATTCATTTTTATAACTGTTAAAACTTATTGATTATTAAATTTTTTACTTGTATGAAGACACATCTAAAGTTCATTTAATCATTTAGAATGCACTACAACCGTATGTCTAAGACAATTTCTTAAATACACAGAGCTATATAATAATAAGAGGAAATTTGCTGAATTAACTCATGGCTTAATTAACTCGACGAGCTAACGAATTATAAGATTACCCTATCCTTCACAAAAGTTCACGGCAGATACTATAGTTAACATTTGCTCAGCCTCATGCAGCATTGTTCTCACTTTCTGAATATCTGGTGAACACTCCGTTGAGGTAGAAGCATCATTATCCTTCTATCTACAACTCTGCCAAGCGTAATCTTGTGCGGAGCTAGACACATTTGAAGACCCACATTAGTTACTTTTGAGTTTTGGCCACTGTTGGACGACTACTGCAGAGCTAAGGGGAGGCGACCCGTGACAGGCTGCCATCTCCATGCACGCGTTCATATTAGTACACACTTAATACATTGTCTGTAGAAGCTGTGGTTATATTCTTTCTTTTTCACCTGACAGACCCCCCCCCTTTCCGCCCCCCCTTTCCGCCCGCCCCCCCCCCCTTTCCTGAGAACTACCTATGAGAAGAATCAGACAAAAACCAGAGGTGATAAAATTACCTTGGAATTGAATACGACGACACATTCTGAAGACACCAGCAGATAATAAAACTATTCAGTCCGTGGTGCTGGATCCCAGAAGACAATAGAATTTAAAAATAAAAACAGACACCCAGACACACAAGGGGAAAATATAATTAGAGACAAGGCATAAAATGATAAAGAAGACACGAGAAAAGTTGAACCGATAGCACACAAGAAGATGGATTCTGCGTACGCTGGTTGGTGGCTGATTCTATCGAAAAAGTCGATGGGTTGTGATGATAATTATCATGTATTTTTTTTTCTCAGACACCACGTTTCGCAGACGGGAATCTTTCTAACTTATTCTGTGGTTAGTGTGACCTGTTCTGGCGATGGTAGTGCAATGACTTTATGTAGCCGTGAATGTATAGAGCCTTAAGAAGATAGAATACTAGAAACATCACTGCAGGCCATAGGCACAGTAAGCTATAATTGTAACTCTAAACATAGTAGGCCTACAGATATCGAGTTTGATATATAATTGTTCATGAAGACGAGACGAGAAGAACAAGACTTAAAGGAATATTGTAAGTTCATGCTGTTAGAAGGTGTAAAGTGATTAGATGTATATGCGCAACGAGGTATTGGTAGAGCAGAATTTGTCTGTAGGCTCCAAAACCCTAACTGTGAGTAGAAACAACGAACGAGACTTTTAAGAGATGTAGAAACATTAAGAATTACATGGCCAACGAGATATTCGTAAAGCAAAGATTGTCTGTAGGCCCAAGAACTCTGACTATGAGTGGAACTATGGAACAGATTGTTAGAAGGTGTAGAAATGATTAGACGTATATGGGCAACGAGGTATTCGTAGAGCAGAGAATGTCTGCAGGCCCAAACATAAACCCAAACTGTGAGTACAACTAAGAACTGACTTTGAGTACAAGGGCGGGGACCACATGATTTTGTGCCAGGTAACCCAATACTCAGGAGAGTATTTGTTTCTCTTTTTTCATGATACTAGTCGGTGGTACCAGTTGAGGGTGCTATCTCTGGAACACAAAGTGTGTGGTATAAGTGGCCTGCTGTCAACACTTGACACCATCATCAGACGGGTCTTGAAGATTACTCCGTGATATTTCTTGGAACGTGTCACCACCTCCAGACTTGACCGCGGACGAGAGTGAATCAGTCCATAACGTTGCAAAGAACCAAATATAGACAAGAGCAGAAACCAACAAATTTCGTTTGGTTTCGTTTGGTTTAAGGACTATCTTCATTGCACACGGACTACTCCATCAGTGCTCCAATCTCCTCCATTAGATCACACAAAGAGGATCTCAGCACAGTGCACGAACTCCATAGCACCCAATGTGTGTATATAGGAATCACACATTCTATAAATATTTTTGTTGTGGGTAGGTTTCTAATGTTTAAATCAGGGCAGCGACCTGATAGGCCCACTCTTTGCGATTTCCAACTGCCGTGGAATTTTTAACGTACGCAAGTTCCACAAGGGACCTCCTATTTTTTTCGCTCTTATCAGAGAAGGCTAGGCTTCCGATCTCACTCCCCAGGATACCATGGGGGAGTATGACATCATTAGAACCATATATTATTTTCCCTCATCTGGGAATCGAACCCGGTACCTCTAGAACTCGAGGCAGACGACATACCTCTTAGCCACTCCAATTCCCACCAACAAACGTACTGGCAGGAAAGTACAAACTTAAAAGCTGTCAATTGAACTTTCAAACAATTCCCTCAATATCCTTAGCATCAACCTGTGATGATTACCTTTTTTTGAAAAAGAATTATACATTTTACACTGTTAAATATAATTGATTATTCAATTGGTTTTTTGTATATATACAAATTTATAGTTGATTTAATCCTTTTGAGTGACCTGCACCTTTATGTTTCAGTCACCTTAATTACACTTAAAACAAAGCTATAAAATTAAGATTTCGGTGAATTAAATCAGTTGGGGGCTTGAACAGAAAAATGAAAACACTCTAGGATTGGTTGGCCATTGCTGGACCATCACCACAGCGAAGGGAAGTAAAACCCGAAACAAGCAGAATGACTCGGCTTGAGTTGCTCCGTCACATTTGGTGGTAGCACAATGATTTGAGTTGTGTTATCCCATAACATTTGATGATAGCACAATGTCTTGAGTTGTCCCATAACATTTGATTACAGCACAATGACCTGACGTTTATAATCAACTTTTAAGAAGTCCTACCTTCTTTTCAATAAATGCGTAGAGACGCGCATTGCACGAAGAAAGATAAACTAAACATCCAATGAAGTACGCCAATGGTGATGTCTAGAAGGCAGGGAGGATTGTGTGATTCGTTTGCAAAGCTAGGCGGGGTTGTCGCACGGAAGGTCCTGGGTAAGCCACTCACGTCTTTTGTTTTTCTGTTGTCTAGTGTTCTACTTCTTTATTTCTTACGAGTGCCTGAAAACATACCTTTATGTTTGTCTAATATTTATTTAATGAAGTACGCGCATACCTTGCAATCTTTTCAAGCGCATGACACGGTGAAAGGTATAGCTGAACACTCAACAAAATAGCACCCAGGCTTTTCAGGTTTTTGTTTTCATGGTGTTTTGACCATTGACCACTAGTCATGATAAGTTTCTGCTTCTTCCTCCTCGTTCGCTCTGAAAAGGACGTTTGTTGCGTTGTGTCCGTTTACAGCGGAGCTGCGATATTTGCATCTTTCGGCGACACATCCGACTTCCGCACAGAATTCTTTTGGGACCGGGTGTGCCTTCCCTCTTCGATCCCTACTCCGTCAGCCAGACTGCTATGATGCTGCCTGTATCCAGGACCACCACTTGGAGGTGGAGTAGGGTCTTGGTCAGCTCTGGTTCGCTGACCCTGACGCAGGCAGTCAAGCTATGGGTCGCTTACTACATCCTCACTTTTGTTGCGTCTTGGGTCCCATGATAAGTTTGGCACCAAAGATCTAATGAAGTTGAAATAGAACTAAAAGGAAGGAAATAACCACAGGAGAATTAATGCCGGCATCATGGCAAGCAGCCGAAAGAGGACAACTTAATTATTTCCCTCATGTTTTGGCGCGTTACTTGTTTGTAAAGTTCTAATATTTTTTGTGTGTGTTTTCTCGTCATTTGAGTTTATGTTTGTTTTCTAATTACGTGCATGAATATTCATCACTTGTCCTCACGTTCACCCCTTTATAAAATCATTCGATTATATCGGGCATTTTGCAATAACGTACACCCGATTATTCTGATCACTTCGTTAAAATTCGGGGCATTGTATATGCATATATTTTTTTCCAGTTTCGCGCAATTTTCACGGGCAGATATTATCATGGCCGTCAGGGCACGTTTATCCTGGGCTGATTTAATATTATTGATTAGGTCAGCGCGACCCCATCAAGGCAGAGAAAAATCGAAAGCTTTAGATGGATTTTTCTTCTCGTCTTTGTTCACTCACTACAGCCACATCTATTTCTCTCAAAGATTTGGTGGTCTGTCTTAGGCTTCACTCGTATAACGACTTCTTTTTCTCTTATAGAGATGACGGTATCTCTTAGGTTTCTCTCATATAATCACGTATAGTTCTCTCATAGAGGTGGCGGTCTATCTAAGGCTTCCTTCATATGATCACGTATAGTTATCTCATAGAGGTGGCGGTCTATCTAAGGCTTCTCTCATAAAACCACGTATAGTTCTCTCATAGAGGTGGCGGTCTATCTAAGGCTTCCTTCATATGATCACGTATAGTTCTCTCATAGAGGTGGCGGTCTATCTACGGCTTCTCTCATAAAACCACGAATAGTTCTCTCATAGAGTTCTCGGTCTATCTAAGGCTTCTCTCATATAACCACGTATAGTTCTCTCATAGAGTTCTCGATCTATCTAAGGCTTCTCTCATTTAACCATGTTTAGTTCTCTCATAGAGGTGGCGATCTATCCAAAGCTTCTCTCATATAACCACATAAAGTGCTCTCATCACGTTGGCAGTCTGTCTAAACCTTCGCTCATCGCTTTCAAATAACCACATCTTTTTCTCTCATAAAATTGGCCGTCTACCTCTGGCTTTTCACAGCTGAATGTTCTTCCTCTTAAAAAATTCTTCTTCTTCCAAGATCACCCGTTTGTGCATTAAATTTTACACGACAGAGCACCTTCATACTTGCAAATGTTCTTTCGTTATAAATACTGCTCATATTTTATACGTGGCGACCTACTTTTGGACCTTGCAAAACCTCGAACTGACGTCTTCCGAAGTTGTTTTAGTTATACAGGTGCTTTAGCATGGAATTCCCTACCCAAGTCTGTAAAAACTGATAATTACATCTCATTCAAAAGACATCTGCATTCACATGTCATGAAATCTTGTACACACATTTAACGACAATTCTGTTTCAATTATTTCAACGTTTCCATGAGCATTGCATTTACTTGTCATTGTAATATTTTCAATTTTAAATTGAATATTTCATATTAAGTAGCTTTATTGCTTGACTCCCCCCCCCTCTCTCTCTCTCTCTCTCTCTCTCTCTCTCTCTCTCTCTCTCTCTCTCTCTCTCTCTCTATCTCTCTATCTCTATCCCTCTCTCTATGTGCGGGAATGACTATGAGTAAATGTACTTGTGTGTGCTCAGTTACTGATTGTGATGATAACATTAATTAATCCTGTCTGAAGTTATTAATATTTTAATTTTAATTTGTAAAACGCTAAACATTGTATTGAAGGGCAGAAATGTAAAAAGGCAATTATGCCTATTTCTTTACTCTGATGAAATAAAGATTTCGTTCGTTCGTTCGTTCTCTTATCGCTATCATATAACCATATCTATTCCTCTCAAAAAGGTGGCGGTCTGTCTCAGCCTTCACTCGTCGCACTCATACAACCACATCTATTTCTCTCATACAGTTGGAAAGCTGTCTCTGGCTTAAAGTTTCTACCTGAAAAAGGATCGGTGAAGGTCATGCTGGTGATCACTGGTGAAACAGCCATTCTAAGAGGAAATGAACAACTGTTTGTTTCTCTTTTCCATCTGAACCCTCGGGTTTCCCTTCCTTATGTGTTATAAATGTTTATACAACACCAAATACCTACCCTCTGTCCTGTACTTACTGTTTTTAGTCTACTATCATTTACTAGACACAGTATTACGGTCTTTGTCTTGTGTGGACTGACCTATACTGAATAATAGGGGAACAACAGAAGTGATTGCGTCATTAATAGGCTGGACTGCCCATGTTAAATTTCCGGTGTTATGTCTTGCGGTTTGCACTAATGACCCGTCATCGAAGCATCATTTGTTGGTGATGCCTAGATGGCAGGGAGGATAGTGTGATTCGCTTTCATAGCTAGGCGGGGTTGTCGCACGAAAGGTCATGGGTTCGAGTCCTGGGTAAGCCACTCATGTCTGTTGTTTTTCTGTTGTCTAGTTTTCTACTTCTTTATTTCTTACGTGTGCCTGAAAACATACCTTTATGTTTGTCTGATATTTATTTTCCATCTGGACGCGTTTCTGTCTGTACGTTTTTAATGTTGTGAACAAGATGACTATTGAGTCTCCATTGGACGGTTCTCAGTCTGACAATCATCATTTGGTTCTTCTTGGTAAGAAGTAGTATCTCCTTTCTTCTTTTCTTCTTCTTTGGATCCTTAGCCCCTTGTAGAGCAGCAAAAACTGTCTCCACTTTGGCTCGGTTGGTGGCCACCCTTCGTACACTGTCCCAACTCTGGTTCGTGCTTTGCATCTCGGCCTCCATAGTTCTTCGCTAGATTGTCTTTATTCTGTCTCTTTCGCCTTATTTTTGGGATCCAAAGCATAGCAGTTCGTGTGATGGTGTCGATGTCTCTTCTGAGGACATAGCCAAACCAGTTCTACCGTCTGCCCGCGTTGATGGTGTGTATATCTTTTTGACAGCAACGTGTAAGCAGTTCCTGGTTGGTGATATTATTCGGCCAAATAATACTTACTTACTTAGTCGTACCTCTTCTACCATGAGATGTAGAGGTCTGAGAGAGCGCCAAACTATCCTATCGGCTGTCTTCCTCCTGACCTAGTTCGATTCTAGTCCTCGGTCCTTCAAAGATTGTCTAATGTTGTCCTCCCAGCGGACTGGAGGTCTGGATCCCTGGCTCTTAGTTTCCCATGCTTGTCGTGGTAGCCGATCTTCTCCCATTCTGCAGACATGGCCAAACCATCTTAGTTGGGACTGCTCTACTTGGGTCTAAAGTGGTTGGATTTTTAGGCCCTGACGTATCGTCTGCTTGCTGGCCATGTCTCTTCTTGGTACTTCAACCACATTTCTCAGATACCTCATTTCTGAGGTTTGTAATCATTCTCCGTGACTCGACCAAATAATTCGAGAATTTAAACAGTGGTATGCTTTTCCTATGTCTGACTTCGGGTATTCTCTGTACTATCTTTTTTGAAGCTATATTTTAGTGTTATTGTTTCACGTCTTGCCATTTCCGGAGTTTGTGTTTTCGTTCTTATTTCTTTCAAAAGCCTTTCTGCCTATAAAAAATCTCCATACACCTTCCAGTGAAAATGCAGGAAATTGTAACAATACTGCACTTGAAGAACCACTCACACAACAGGTAGATTCACACATTTATCTTGATAGCAATATGAACAGAGTTGGAGGGTACAGTCATCAAAATAAGATTACAAAGGCAAGGACAGCTTTTATTGCACTGGGAAAAACATGGAGATCAAGAGAAATCAGGTCCAACAGAAAATTAAGAATCTTCAACTCAAATGTCAAGTTAGTCATATTGTATGGTTCTGAAACATGGAGATAGGACTTGCGCCCTAATATAACCGATTAGGTTGAACGGGTCGCGCCTCGCCAAAAACCAGGCAAAACTTTATTTAAAAAAAAAACAGATGAGAAGTCGGCGCTAGAGATGGATAGGACACACATTGAGGAAAGTTGTTTATAGTGTTACAAGCCAGTCCTTGTTATGGAATTTCCACAGTAAGAGACGTCGAGGGAGACCACAGAACCCAAGCAGACGAGAACTGGAGACAGACATGAAAGGATTAAGGTTTGGTTTGTTTTTAAGGACTATTTTCATTGCACACGGACAACTCCATCAAAGCTCCGATCTTTACCCATTGATCACACAAGGACAATCTCAGCACGGTGCACGAACTCCGTAACACCGGCGAGAATACGACTGTGTGTATACAGAAATCACACATTCTATAAATATTTTTGTGGTGGGTAGGTTTTCATAATTTTGTAAATTTATGCCAGGGCTGCGGCCGTATGGAGTAAGAAAGACACGGAAAGATATTCAGGTGATGGCACGGGACCGGACGACTTGGAGTAAGCATACTTAAGAACTACCCTCCTGGGGGAGTTGAAGACTGATGATGATGGTGATGTAGTTAATGTGCTGCTTATCGTTGGGAGTTTTGTCGTTGTCTGAGGGAGATCTTATGCAATATGGGTAAGTTATTACGACTGACTCCTCGTGTATTTTCCAGAGGTCTCTGAAGAGACAAAGGCAGAATAGCACTACTGTGCCCTCAAGCATGTCGCACAAGGCTACTAATATGAGTATTTGCATGGGACTGACAATTCAATAATGTAAAACTAACTGCCGCAGACACCGCTGTAAGGGTATGTTATTGCGTTAGTGCAGGCGTCCTGTAAGGGTATGTTATTGCGTTAGTGCAGGCGTCCTGTAATGGTATGATATTGCGTTAGTGCAGGCGTACTGTAAGGGTATGATATTGCGTTAGTGCAGGCGTACTGTAAGGGTATGTTATTGCGTTAGTGCAGGCGTACTGTAAGGGTATGATATTGCGTTGGTGCAGGCGTACTGTAAGGGTATGTTATTGCGTTAGTGCAGGCGTACTGTAAGGGTATGTTATTGCGTTAGTGCAGGCGTCCTGTAAGGGTATGTTATTGCGTTAGTGCAGGCGTCCTGTAAGGGTATGTTATTGCGTTAGTGCAGGCGTCCTGTAAGGGTACCAGCTACAGTTGTAGATCCATGTTCTGTATGGAGCTCAATGAAAAATGATGATGATGGTGATGATGACGATTGGTGAATCAATGTGAAAATAGTAAGCTGTTTTGAATGAAGATATACAAATATTGGCAACTCTAGGATGAAGTTGTGGACGTCACAATGGATACTTAGTCAACAAAGATGACAGTAGTTTTGTTAGTAGTTGCTCTGTTGTTTGTCTGGAGAGAGGTGTACACAATGAGAACACATGAATGAAGTTAAGAACGAGAAATTGAAAAAACAGAAATTAAAGGATTTTGTTTCGTTTGGTTTTAAGGACCATCTTCATTGCACACGGACTACTCCATCAGTGCTCCGATCTCCTCCAATAGATCACACCAGGAGGATCTCAGCACAGTGAACGATATCCGTTGCGTTAATCCCAATGTGTGTATAAAGGAGTTACACATTCTATAAATATTTTTGTGGTGGGTAGGTTCTCTAATTTGTTTAAATTTTGATAGGGCTGCGGCCGTGTGACCTACTCTTTACGATTATCAACTGCTGAAGGATTTTTAACGTGCGCAACTTACACAAGAGGACCTCCTATTTTTTGCCCTTATCCGAGAAGGCTAGGCATCCAATCTCACTACCCATGAGACCGGCAAGGTGGGGGGAGTATGACATCAGTAGGACCACTGATTCTGAAAAAAAATATTGCATAAATTAAAGGATAAACCGAAGAAGAAGATATTACAGAAAGAGATATTCAAGAACTAAAAATTTAAGAAGTGAAATTGACTATGAAGAAATTGAAGAAGAAAGCAAGCAAGGAGAAATTAAACAAAAGAATGGGCTTAGATTTGTAACTGTGAAGGGAGATGAACTATTATTTAAATAAGAACAATTCGAAATGGTTGAAGAACTTGGTAGAAATAACTTGCATGAAAGAAGTGAAGCAAAGAACGAAGTATAAATATGAAGAAAAAGAACAAACAAATCACCTTGTCCCACATGACGCTGAGCATAAACTAAACAGTTGCTATACCAAACAAACACACGTCATTTCCCAGCCACACATAGAAACATTCGCACCAACACTTTTGTGCGCACCACATAGCCTTCAAATACAAGTCTCTATCTAGTGTGCAAACAGGGTCGTAACAATCGTATAACACACCTAAAGACAGGGCTATTATAGTAGTCCCAACATACCTTGTATAAAACAGCCTGCTTCAAAAACCAACACCGCAAAAGTGTGTGAGGTGTTTTGACTTCTGCAAAAGATTTTTTCTGTATTGATTGTTCTTATAATCCTTTACGAGCGACAAATGGACAAGCAGAGGAAACTTACAAGCATTATCATTATCACAGATGAGATTTAAAAAAAAAAGATAATGGAGATGATTAATGTATCATCATCATAGCGCCTAAGCTTCCTGTGGAATTAGGCCTTACATGTCGAGCCTACCTGCCCTGTCCTGTTTCATCAGTTGAAGTTCTTTCCATCTCTGTTTTTGATCCTTTCATATCTATTTCATATAACCCTCCCTGTGTGTTTTAAGTTCCTTTTTTCCTTTCCTAGTGGTTCCAAAAAAGGACTGCCTTGTAATGCTACCAAAGAGTTTTCTTAAAGTGTGTCCTACCTTACGCCAGTCTTTTTCCTCACTGCATGTTTCACTAATCTGTGTGTGCTACCCAGCGCGTCTCTGATGACTAAACATTGTAATGTTACACGAAGGTATGTTTCAAGCACGCGCGAGAAATAAAGAAGTAGAAAACTAGACAACTGAAAAACAATAGAAGTGATAGGTGTAACAAGATGGTAAATATATGTGTATCTAGATGATACCAGATGATACCTTCAAGCTTTGGAAGGCAGTGGACATTGTAGAACTGAATTAGCCAAATTAATCCTGGATGCTGATCAGTTTATCACTTCCTATGGCATCAGAATAGTTATGCAGTCGATCCCTGGTCACTCAAATACACCAGGTAATGACAGAGCAGACATATTAGCAAAGAAAGGAACAAGTCAAGAACAATCACTCGCAGCAACAACTCTCCAAACAGTCAAATCACTCATACGAACAACAAACAAAGAAACTTGGCTGAACAGATGGGCCATGGGGAAACATTGGGAAAGAGGTTACAGACATATGGCTGGTCCTGATCTTAATGACGACATTGGCCATCTTACAAGGAGGGATCAGAGCACCATTTTTCGGCTCAGAACACAACACATACCACTCAACAGCCACTTGAACAGAATCCAACCACAACACTCGAGTGCCAGCTTTGTAACTACCCCTACGAAACTGTTGACCACCATCTATTTGAGTGCCCAGCACTCGATGATGTTAGGAAAACGCTCCTTTCTCCAAGGCCAGATAAGTGGAACACCTTGTACGGAGAAACAATACAACTTGCGAAAACATGCAGATATCACAACATGGCATTGGGCCAAAGGGCGAGAGCCCAAGCACCGCTGGA
Source organism: Oreohelix idahoensis (assembly GCA_024509875.1). NCBI lineage: Eukaryota > Metazoa > Mollusca > Gastropoda > Stylommatophora > Oreohelicidae > Oreohelix > Oreohelix idahoensis. The sequence continues at coordinate 45,950 of JAMPIV010017451.1, forward strand.
TCAATAACAACAACAACATATCAGGGGACAGTGCCAGACAAGAATTCTGAACTAAAAGAAATACTTAGTCTCAGAAATGAGCACTGGTGTATGGATGGCACAGGTTATAGTCAGGCTGTAAAGTACTCTTGTCCAAATAGTGATGTAGCAGATCAAGAGCCTATGGTGCCCTCTCGATCAGACTACCCTATGCTTACAGAGTAATGTAATTCCAATTTAAAATGTCAAAATTGAACAATAAGGAATTTACAAAGTCCCAAGGTACAATTAATGAATCAATTTATTTATAAGTAATTTCTTTTCTTCTTGTCTTCAGAATTAACAAGAATGAGTTTTATATAATATTTTATTACACAATAATTCACAGTTTCCAATTATATTTACACTAATAAAGTGTCACTGGAATAACAGAGTTCCTGCAAACTGTTCTGTGATTCTATACAGTTTCTTCATTGACAACTCGCACTTAAATTACAACAATAGTTCACGTGGTGTTGAACCTATCTTAAAAGTCTCTTGGGCTGCTAGACTGCAATGTACCAGACCAGAGTTGATAGGGTTACACACGATGATGAAACTCTTCACTGATGTTCCTCAAACACTAGAGTTAACAGTGAATATGAGTGGTCCCACTGCAGTGCTCATTGACAACTATGCAGAATAACACTAGGAGTCCCCACTTCAGAGTTACTTGATGTAGATCTTGTTTGATTTATGACATGAACTGAATTGAACTGAACCTGCAACAATACAGAGCCCGTGGATAGCATCTTCTTTTCTGACATCCACAAGTCTGCTGTGGTGGGTGTGAGTGTCTCAGATGATGCATGTGTACGAAAGTACACATATGATTGTTTACGTGTACAGTTTGACAGGTGTCTACTGTGCATTTCCAGAACAAATTACATGATACATTATAATACATTATTATTTACATTCAAGAAAGGCTTATTTAGTCCATTCAACTTCTTCTTCCTGTCAACTTCTAATACTTATAGCGTGATCCTTAATGATTAACCAACCTTGAGTATCTGGTTTGGTTTCCTTCCATTCACCAATACATGTCTTTAAAATATTCATCCATTGAATCATTAATCATGTAGTTACACAATATATCTTGAATAACCTGAAACAGATATTTGCATTATATATACAAATGTATCTACAGTAATCCAACTTACCCTCTAGCCCTCAGAAATTACACAACTGGTCAAATGACAAACTGGTCAAGGCAGGCTGCCACAATATACAAATTGTGAAAGTAGTCATGACTAGCTCTATCCTCTGTCCGTCATGCAAAAACTGATTTCGAGTGTGTCCACATTCAGATTTAGCGCGGCTTAAATAGCCTTGTACCCGCGTAAGTTAGAACTGTGACGTCACCATAACTTGGTGTGAGATTGTATGTTGCTGAACTGGTACATTTTGGTCATCTGTGCATTTCATTCCTCACCGTTCTTCGTCGTGCTCATTTGCTATACCAGCTATCGTTTCTATCCTTAACTATTTTTATCTAGCAGAAGTGTAGCTTTCTTTCCATATATAGCTTTTCCAAATCTGTTCAGCTTTCGATTTGCTTTGCTTTGCAAAAGTGAATTTTAGCCCTTTTAGCTAACAACTTGACACCCTTACTTGCTAGTATCTCTAAAAATACAACAAGCATTACACTTTGTAATATATCCACATATACGTTGTCTCCTCCTTGAACAAAACGATTAAGTAGAATTTAAATATGTCCACCAGTTTTATTATACTTCTACTGAAACGATGCAGTCTTAACACAAAAGCTGTCGCTGCCATATTTCCATTGTAAGTTAGGCAACGCATTGTCGGCGAGCCTGCAGAAAATGCGTGAATCTGATTGGACGCCATTTCAGAAATACTACTAGGCGATTCCACGGTATGTTTCATTCCTCGAAAATAGTTCGCCAGAGAATCGAGCCCAGGACCATCCGAACGGCTACACCGCCTAGCTACGGAAAAGAATCACACTATCTTTCCTGCCAACTAGGCACTTTATTTGGTCTCTGATGACCTTACGTCTGATACTAGGTATATGACAAAATTGACTTGTTTGAAAATAAAACGAAATGTTAAATTGTTTGTTTTGAAAAACATTACCATCATCATCATCTTCTTTGTTCTTCTTACAGAACATAGAACCACCAATGCAGGAAGTCTGCCACAAGCATTCTAATGCTCTTGAAGCGATGGCTACTGTGGCAATCTGCTTTACATAATGAATCTACCAGCCGAGCATACAGCATCCTCATCATCCAATTCCTCATCGTCCTCCTGGAACTCCTCATCATCATCCTGGAACTCATCATCATCATCCTCCAACTCCTCATCATCATCCTGCAACTCATCATCATCATTCAATTCCTCATCATCATCCTGCAACTCCTCCTCATCATCCAATTCCTCATCATCATCCTGCAACTCTTCGTCATCATCATCTAACTCCTCATCATCATCCTCCAACTCCTCATCATCATCAGCACCATCATTATCATCTCGTTTTTCCTTTAATTATGGATCACAGAGCCACTTATGCAGCGGCCACCCACCCCACCCCCCCCTCTCCTTCCCCCTTTTTTTTTGTGTAGGAAGCGTACACCAAGCATTCCCATACTTCAGCAGCGATGCTTTATGTGGCAATCTGTTGTATATAATGAAGTTTCGTACCCCGTGCTCAACCGCATATTAGTTGCCTTGTACGACATGCCTGAGGGCGCCCTAGTCCTAATGATTCTTTTTCTCTCCAGACCTATACGTTGCTCTTAGAAACACTGAAAATAAATTACATTGGACATTTTGTTTACTTGTAGCCGCATCACCATGCCAGGACACTACCGCAACAACAGATGATACAACTACAAACAAAAGGGTTCCTGAGAGGAAGGCAGTAAACAGTGATAAAGAGTTCATGACGAAATACTTCACTGCTCAGGTCCAAGCAACGTGGCCCCATCAAAGAAAGATAACTAGTTCTACTCTCAGTGGTTAACGATTTCAAAATTATTTCCCTTTTCGCACCATTTAGAACATGGAGCCACCAATACAACTAGTCTCTATGTAGGGAACTACATGAAAACCCAAATTGCTTTTGTAGCAGTGGTTACTGTAGTAATTTGTTATAAGTTATTACCTTGCCATCCTTATACACAATCTAGTGCAGTGGTTATCAACGTAGGCGCCAAGAGGGCCGAGGCATATTTCTAGAGGGCCACAAAAGTGCTATATTTCTGGTAAAGATCCTTTTTTCCAGCTAACAACATCTATCAGGGGGATCACAGAGGTAAATAAGACTCAGAAGTGGACCATGAGCAAAAAAGATTGAGAACCTCTGATCAAGTGTTAGTCGCATCTTACGACATACATGATAGGGTAGTAGTCGTGTTTTTTCTTCGCCTTCTCGGACACCCCTGGGAACTGGACCTCGGTTAAAGACATGCGTGTAAATATACAGAGTATTTTTCCGAAATGGATATTAACGTATGTTGCTCTGCAGGTGTAAAACTTAGTAATGCTTATGACTGTTTAAAAAAAAAAACTTTGTTTATTTTGTTCAATGTGATTTAAAATGGAGTATTTAAAATTAGACTTTCATAGCGAAGTTTTACCCCACTGTAGGATACACATTGAGGACATAATAAAACTAGATTATAGTTTTTAATGTCTTTTATATTTAGATATGTGAGGATTCGTCATGTCGTTTAATTTTTCCCAATTTTGCGATTTTTTTCAAAACAAATCAATTTGTGTTCTTTTTGGCAAATGTGTTGTTATTGTTTTCCCACATGTTCTCGCTAGTTTTCTGGCTGACCTTAAAAGGGCTACTTGCTGGAATGTAGATCCATGTGTGCTTTTGGTTTGCCCTGTTTGTGTTTATTTATAGTGTTTCCTTGTTGTGTCGTCTTTCCTGTCTCCTGCTTTTGTTGATTATTATTTATATAAGGCGGTAGTTTACATATGACATCACGCAATGTTTGTCATTTTTTAACCCTCCCTCCCACTTGTCATATTTCAATGTAACAGTTAGTGTCGGTGACAGAAATTCGGGTAGCATTATATTGTCATGATATTGATTTATGAGTGAAATTACATTTGTAAGCTAAGGACAATAATCCACAATACATTGAAGAAGGGTACAAGAGTACGGTTGACATCCATTGATCATACAGTTCAGTGCGGCTGACCTTTGGCCGAGAATTATAAAGTTGAGTTTGGTGTTCGGTTTTTAAGTGAGTTCGGCTACACGACAGTAAAATCACGGGTTCAAGTTAGTTGTTGTTGAGACAAATTTAGGGAATGTTTGGGAATAGTCGTTGTGGTAAATCGTTGTTCAAAATTAAATGAGTCAAATTTGAAACGCGATAGCGTAAAGATCTAGAGTGGGTTCTCTCCAAAGTGTGTAAAGTTATTATATTTAAAAGAGCAACAGACCGTGGAACACCCAGGATAGGACAACAATCAAGAGACAGGATAATAGTCAGAGAAGAATGGTCAGTGTTGGTACGCAAACAGAAACAAAGAAAGACAAAGGCACACAAACGGAAGTACCGGACCAAAGCGAGAAGTGCACATCACATGAGAATATTCCTAGCGGAGATCATAGACACCCATCAAGGAGTAGTCAGATTGCCACAACGGCAGCGATACATGCAAACCCAGTCGGTTAACCCCACCCCCCACAAAACACATACCAAGAGGAACCAAAGAGACACAATCCGGAAGAGGGTAAGATGAAAATGTGTGGAATTAAAAATATTCGGGTATTAGCAGCATGACAATGGGTCAATGAATCAAAGATTCCGGGGTCAATGGGTCAATGAATTAAAGATTCCGGAGAGAGCGAAGAAGCAGGACAAAATAGGAACGATGAAGGATGTAGGCACGCCATTTAGACCCACTGCGATGGTAGAAGGGGAAAAGCACAGAAAAGAGAGAGCGATGGTAGTCACAGGGACAAGAGAGTACAGCGCGTTAACGGTGGAGTAGAAGAGAAGAAGAAGACAATCATTTAAAGTGGCTAAACCGGGCCCAGAGGAGTGGAAGAAAGCAATGAAAGACTAACTGAGAGGAGCTAAACCCCAAACCGTAGTACTACGGAAGGTGCAGAAAAGTCTGGAGAGAAAGTTTGATATAGACTTATAAGAAAGAAAACAAGAAATTTACAAGCTTGTGGTGGAATTGAATGAGGAACTTGATTGGCGAGTAACCAATATGATGGATAGAGACTTGTTTTCAGACTCGACGTCAAGTTACTCAGACAGTGTATCGTCAGATGAAGAAGACACGAGTTATAGATTCCGGTACGGCAGCAGAGGAGGAGATGAGGAGAAGAAAAATGGGGAAGAGAAGCCATAAGAGGTGGCGAACAAAAGAGATTTGAGATAAAAAGGAATTGAGATACTGAGAAGCCGTAGTGAAGACGGTAAAGAAGTCATAGAAATGTCAGAAGAGATGAGGAGAAGAGTAATGCGGAAGAGAAGCCACAAGAGATGGTGAGCATAAGAGATTTGAGAAAGATGGGAATCGAGATATTGAAAAGTCGTAGTGAAAACGACAAAGGTAATGGAGAAATTTGAGAGACCATAGAGATGGTAGAAAAGAGAAAGTAAAGTCGTAGTGAAGACGACAAAGATATTTGAGAAACTTGAGAGACACGGAGAGGGTAAAGAAGAGAAATTATACGGATAGTTCCAGAGCGGGAATGAGAATAGTGGATAGTGAGGAGGAGAGGAACTAGAGAAGTAGAATATTGCGGCGGTAGTCTAGTTGTGGGAAAACTAGATGCAATCGTTCTATACCAAGCATAATAACGAGCTCAGTATGTCTGAACGATAGACTACAATAGTGGGGCGGAGAAGATGAAAGAGAATTGAGAAGTCATAGAGAAAATGGCAAGTATAAAATATGGAGAGTTTGCAGAAGCCATAGAGAAGTGGCAAACATAAGAGTTGGGAGAAAATATAGAATATAAGAGTGTATGGAGAGAAGCCATAGGGAATATGGCAGAGATGAAACATATGAGGGTCATGGAGAAATGGCGGGAATTGGACACAAAGGAGAATATAGAAGTGGTAGTACCAGAGGGAACGAAAGAGATAACGGAGTCGAGGAGGACAGAGATTTCGCGGTGGTTGCCAGAGTCTTGAGAAGACTTTGTGAGAAGCTAGTCTTCTCCGAACACATAGAGAGTAATATGAAATGGAGAGTTCCAGAGGGAACAAGTATGGGAAATAGGAGAAGCCATGAAGGAAATGGCAAAAGAGAAATAGAGAGTACACACAGAAATACGGTTGAGAGAAGCCATGGAGAAATGGCAAAGATGTACTAGAAGTAAAGAAAATGACAAGCCATAGATTAGATTGCAGAGATATAAGAAAAAGTAAAAGGAGTATAAGAAGCCATAGATTAGATGGCAGAGATATAAGGAGAAGTATAAGGAGTATGAGAAGCCATAGAGATTATAGCAGAGATATAAGAAGATAAGGAAAATGAGAAGCCATAGACGAGATGGCAGAGATATAGAGGAAGGTTCCAGAGGGAACGAAAATTTAATGGAGAAACTACGGGAAAACTAAAAATGAGACAACATGAGATGAGATTGAGAGTTCTGGAGAGAACAAATAGATATGTGGCAATAAGAAGTTATATGAGAAATAAGTGACAATAAGGAGACAGGATGAGAGACACTGAAGTATAGAGAGTATAGAAGAATGGTTACAGAGAAGGGACATTACGTGGAGTACATGATATGGAGAAATTAACAAAGTATAAGAGGTGGAGACAATAGAGACGAAGAAAAGAGGAAGACATGGGAAACGGTCTAAAAAGGGATCTGGGACTAGGAAGGACTAGGAAGGAGTCTAGACGTATTATAATGGACGGTGAAGAAAGTGACAGTCCAATATGGAAAGGTACGCAACAAAGAAGATAGGGACAAAATGAGTAGGAAATAGATAGAAATCCGGAATTTATGTAGTATTTCGAGTAAGGAACTTGGTTTAGTAAGATAGAGGGATTAGTGGGGGTTAGCAAAAATAATAAGTGACAATGATGGTTGAATGCGTCACAGTTGTAAATTTTGTAAATAATCCAGTAACAGAGAGTTACATGGAGAAAAGTAAGAACGAATGGAGAAGGTATGATGATGACACTAAATAGGGGTTCTACAAACAAAATCAAGATGAAGATGGAGCATAGGGAGGAATGAACAATTTGATTTGGTTGCATGGTTCATGTGGAAGAGGTCCACAATAAGAGTGTCATATTATTAAAAATATTGTTTTTGGAATGAGATGATACATGAAAATGAAATAACTATTGTGATAAGATGCGTAACTTTGTTTGATGAAATGTAGTTTGGTAAGGTAAATTTGGAAATTTTGGTTCATGTAGCATGAGGAGAAGGTAACTTCAAATGATATTATTGTTTGCCTTGTGCAGGAGTCAAGGTAATGGTAAACACTGTGTTTTGTACATATGATTGGAAATGTAAACTTATATCTGATGAAAAGAATCATATTAAATCCAGATGAGTAAGGTGTGAGAGACTCGATAGATAGGGGAAGAGACCTTTTTTGTGACAGGAAGACAGATAAACGAGCAGTGACGACAGGTTAACGATAGATTTAGTATAGATAACATCGGTTTTTTTTGCAAAAAAGGGAAACATTTTTTCTCTAAGAGGTGGGAGGATAATGTTACAGTTAGTGTTGGTGACAGAAATTCGAGTAGCATTATATTGTCATGAGATTGACTTATGAGTGAAATTACATTTGTAAGCTAAGGTCAATAATCCTTAATACATTGAAGAAGGGAACTAGAGTAGGGTTGACATCCCTTGATCATACAGTACAGTACGGCTGACCTTTGACCTCAGATTTGAAACTCGATAGCGTAAATAGCTAAAGTGGGTTCCCTCTCAAGTGTGTAAAGTTATTATATTTAGAAGTAGCTTGCGATATTGAGTGTTATCATCGGATGATATGTCAAGAGTTTGGTTGCTTATGTGGTGACAGAAAAATGAACTATCATCTAGACACTCAATCGCAATCCATTCCACAATCATGTATGGCAGCTTCTTGTGAGTTATTCTGAGGACAAGAAGACAATGTTGCCAGTGCAAGAAAATGTGTGTGTTTTCCAAACAAACCAGGTACGTTGAACAGTCACTAGTCTATAACTGGTAGGGCAGAGTAGTAGGCAAGTTGACGGACAAGCAAACATAACAACTTGGTAAATAACTATCAATGGCGGTTAGGCCAGTATCCTATAAGATACGCCAAGCTGAAGTCAAAAGAAAAAAATATCAGAACTTTTAAAGAAAACAAAATGTTTACGCATGAAGAATTTATAAGGCAGATAAACCTTGACAGCAGTGGTTTTTCCCAAGTCGTGACCACCCTGGCCAATAAAGATAGCTAGAAATACTGAAGCAGCAAGAGTGAACGAGAGAGCAAGACATTGTATTAATAATTGATTTCAAATTGTTGCTGTACCAGTTTGGCTAACCGCATGGGAAGGTTGGGCACATCATTTCACATCCTTTACGTTATTTGATGTAAATAAAGTTCAACGTTTATTTGCTACTGCTGTCAGAGTGAAGTTAATCATCGATCATCGAGATCATTCATCACTTGTCAGTTGTGAACTGTTTTTTCGTCTGTGAGGAAAATGTACTCCTAACATCATCAAACATAAATAAGCTACCTACTGTTCAGGGTAGAGATCCGAATCCACTGTACGATAAAAACAAAGCAGAAGTAGGGTAAAGTAGACAACCATCACCAACGGCAACAAAAAAAACCCAGACCCCTCACAATATGACGTTACAATGCTTTTACCCATTCCCCCTTTTTATCTTTCTTGTAGTATTGAAAAGCAACAAAGTAATCGAATGTAAATTAGTTACCTAGTCATCATCATCATCATCGCCATCATCATCATCGCCATCATCATCATCGTCATCATCATCATCATCATCATCATCATCATCATCATCATCATCATCATCATCATCATCATCATCATCATCATCATCATCATCATCACCATCATCATCATCATCATCATCATCATCATCATCATCATCATCATCATCGACATCACCATCATCATCACCATCATCACCATCATCATCAACATCACCATCATCATCATCATCATCATCATCATCATCATCATCATCATCATCATCACCATCATCATCATCACCATCATCATCATCATCATCATTATCGTCATCATTACCATCATCATCATCATCCCCATCATCATCATCACCACCATCATCATCATCATCGTCACCACCACCATCATCATCACCACCACCATCATCACCACCACCATCATCATCACCATCATCATGACCATCACCTTTCAACTCCATTAGTAGCATTTTCTTTATACCAAGTCTTCGTAGCCTGTGCCTTCATCTCAAAGTCTTTCTATATCTTCTTCATCCCCTTCAAGTCTGTCTCTAGTTCTCTTCTCCTTATCTGCCTCTCTTACCCTGGGGATTCCAGAACAAGGACTGCCTGGTAAAAATGTCAGCAAGTTTGCTCAGTGTGTGTCCTATCCATCTCCAGCGTCTTCTTCTCATGTCTGGTTCGTGTCGTCAGTTCCACATTAGTGATCTTGTCATTAGTTCCACATTAGTTATCTTGTCATTAGTTCCACATGAGTGATATTGTCATTAGTTCCACATTAGTAATCTTGTCATTAGTTCCACATAAGTGATCTTGTCATTAGTTCCACATTAGTTATCTTGTCATTAGTTCCACATGAGTGATATTGTCATTAGTTCCACATTAGTGATCTTGTCATTAGTTCCACATTAGTGATATTATCATTAGTTCCACATGAGTGATCTTGTCATTAGTTCCACATTAGTGATCTTGTCATTAGTTCCACATGAATGGTCTTGTCATTAGTTCCACATTAGTGATCTTGTCATTAGTTCCACATGAGTGATCGTGTCTTCAGTTCCACATTAGTGATCTTGTCATCAGTTCCACATTAGTGATCTTGTCATCAGTTCCACATGAGTGATCTTGTCATCAGTTCCACATTAGTGATCTTGTCATTAGTTCTACATGAGTGATCGTGTCGTCAGTTCCACATTAGTGATCGTATCATCAGTTCCACATTAGTGATCTTATCATTAGTTCCACATGAGTGATCGTGTCGTCAGTTACACATTAGTGATCTTGTCATCAGTTCCACATTAGTGATCTTGTCATCAGTTCCACATTAGTGATCTTGTCTGCAGTTCCACATTAGTGATCTTGTCACCAGTTCCACATGAGTGATCTTGTCATCAGTTCCACATTAGTGATCTTGTCATCAGTTCCACATGAGTGATCTTGTCATCAGTTCCACATGAGTGATCTTGTCATCAGTTCCACATGAGTGATCTTGTCATCAGTTCCACATGAGGTATCTTGTCATCAGTTCCACATGAGTGATCTTGTCATCAGTTCCACATTAGTGATCTTGTCATTAGTTCCACATTAGTGATCTTGTCATTAGTTCAACATGAGTGATCTTGTCATCAGTTCCACATTAGTGATCTTGTCATTAGTTCCACATGAGTGATCGTGTCGTCAGTTCCACATGAGTGATCTTGTCATCACTTCCACATTAGTGATCTTGTCATTAGTTCCACATTAGTGATCTTGTCATTAGTTCCACATGAGTGATCGTGTCGTCAGTTCCACATTAGTGATCTTGTCATCAGTTCCACATCAGTGATCTTGTCATCAGTTCCACATTCGTGATCTTGTCATCAGTTCCACATTAGTGATCTTGTCATCAATTCCACATGAGTGATCTAGTCATCAGTTCCACATGAGTGATCTTGTCATCAGTTCCACATGAGTGATCTTGTCATCAATTCCACATGAGTGATCTTGTCATCAGTTCTACATTAGTGATCTTGTCATCAGTTCCACATTAGTGATCTTGTCATCAGTTCCACATTAGTGATCTTGTCATCAGTTCCACATGAGTGATCTTGTCATCATTTCCACATTAGTGATCTTGTCATCAGTTCCACATGAGTGATCTTGTCATCAGTTCCACAGGAGTGATCTTGTCATACAACTACAATCCTTCTATTTAGGGAACCACCCATTTTTGAAAGCGTCTTTGGTTCGAGCGCATGCCTCTCGCGGTAAAGATATCGGGTTTGAAACACACTGTCACGCTACAATCTATCAGCTGTAAGTGGATTCATGACTTCACTCTTGGGTCTGGAAAGGCAAAGGCAGCGAGGAGGGGTAGTGGTTACTTCATCTCTCGAAGCTTGAAATCGCATTGTGAAGTCTCTAACACTTAATTCCCCTACGGCAGTATATGCTATGAGACTACCTATTTTACCCGTCTATGAAAGTCTGACGCTTTTTGGTTGTTGTTTTTTTTTTGTTCGCCATGTTCAGAGCCATACAATAGGACTAGCTTCTATGCGTTCCGTTTCTGCCAGCTTCGAAATGTCTTCTTGAGTTCGTTGTTGAGTTGCTTTCATGTCGAGGTGCATTGGCTTCCGACTTTCGCCGCTTCCCGGGATATCAACGCTTCTGAAAGAACGGGGGCTTTGTTTTTGGTATATCGTTATTTTTTCTGCCAGTAATAATAATAACAATAATAAATTCTTTAAGCACCAAACACGGCGCATAAGGCAGAAACCAGTGCTCTCCAGGTTGTACGTTGTGACGCCACTCCTCTTAACTCTTGCACATTGTTTAATCCCAACGTTCTTCCTTCTCTTATTATTGTTCTTCTGAGTGTTTCTTTTGGTCTTCCTTTTTTCCTCTTACCCTCAGGAACCAAAGTGAGCGCCTGCAGTGGTATTCTGTTGTTTTGCATTCGTAGGACATGACCGATATATGACCATCGTCTTTTCCTTATATAGTCGGAGACATATTTCTGCCTAGAGTCTTGTCTTATTTGTCGATTAGTCTTGAATTCTTTCCAACTGATGTTCATGAGTTTTCTAAGACATTTGTTCTCGAATGTATTCAGCCTGTTCTCCAATGATTTTGTTATTTTCCAACTCTCACAGCCGTATGTTAACACTGAGATAACATTTGAATTAAACAGACGAAGCTTGGTATGTATATTCAATGATCGTAATTTCCAAATGTTAGATAATCTATTGAAGGCGCTGGCTGCCAAAGCAATTCTAGTATGGATTTCTCTTGTTGTGTCACCATCCTGAGTCATTTTACTGCCTAAATAATTGAAGCTTTCAACTTTCTGTAGTTTTTCCCCGTTCAAGATGATATCAAAGGTCTCGTTGGAAAAGTTCATAACTTTAGTTTTAGAGGGATTTATTTGGAGACCTATTTTAACCGAGAGATGACACAGATTATTTACTGCTTCTTGGGATTGTCTGGGTGTTGAACTTAAGAATGCTAAATCATCTGCAAAATCCAGGTCCCCCAGGAATTTTCCATTTGTCCATTTTATACCTAATTGTTAATTGTGGGTATAGTTTCTCATAACCCAATCAATAGCTATTCCAAAAAGTAGTGGTGACATAATACAGCCTTGTTTCACCCCTGTTTCTACTGTAAACCATTCTGTATTCCCTTTATTTGTTCTAACACAACATCTTGCATTGTCATATAGTGCTTTGATTATATTCACATATTTTGTTGGAAAACCATAGATTGCAAGTATCTTCCACAGTGATGGGCGGTGTAGACTATCAAAGGCTTTTTTCTGCCAGTGATTTAAAAAAAAATTGCCTCTTTTTGGCGAAGCGCGCCAGGTTCAACCCAGATACAGGGTCCGTTGGTTATATCAAGGCGCATGCTCAAATGCAAAAGACCTTGCGGCCAGATTCTGCAAGTGATAAAGGAAAATTCACGCTTTATCGCATTATCGTACTTTGGATAAAGGGAATTAATCGCGTAATTAAATATAAGTGCTTTTTTTTCGATTACTTCCCTTCATTTTATTTTTTTTTCTCTGGGTAAAGCATTGAGGCTATAATCAGTTCAGGTCGGGCTTATATGAAGATAAGCTAGGGTAATGGTAAAGGTATACCCAGGGCCGGATTCTCCATAAGGCTAAGTAACCTGTAGCCTAAGGGCCCGGAACTCTTGGGGGGAGGGGGGGGGGGGGGAGGGGGGGGGCGCGTGCATAAGTGAAAAAAAGAAAAGAAAAAATGCATAGATTTATGGAAAACCAGGAATTGTTTGCACTTTCCAATCGCATTCATAACGTTCTAAAAAGACAGTTAAAACAAAAAAAAAAAAAAAAGGTTAAACGGCATAATGTACTCCGGCAAAATCTTAAATAATACCAGTATATACCATGACCATGCTAACGGGTGTGAACAAAAAAAAATATTAACATTATTGAGTGAAGCGGGGCCCAAACACCAAAAAGTCTAGAGGCCCTTCTTGGCTTAATCCGTCCCTGGATATGCCCTAGCAGATACTGCCGTAGGCAGTGAAGACTTTCTAATGCTAGGTTTAACGTTTTTATCAGGTGAGGTGATCAGTTTACTTCCTCGCTGCCTTTGATTTCACAAACTCAAGAGCATATGCAGGTAGCCATTTACAGCTGGGTAGACTGGAGCGTGAGACTACCTGATTTCCAGCGCCGGATTATTCGTTAGGGCCACTAGGCACGGGCCTAGGGCCCCAGGCTTACAGGGGTCCTGTCACGAAGTCGGTAAAATATACTTTGCGTAGTTATTTACGTCTGGATGCCTAGCAACACGTAATGAATTTAGCTTAGCTCTTCGGTACGGGCAAACCTGTTGGACAGAAATATTCCATATATACAATATCATTTGTTGAATCTGTCATGTAGACTTAGGCATATATCTCACGGCTGTTTGTGCCCTATACCAGAGCGCTCTTTTAGTTTCGGTGACCGGAATTCTGATACCGGGTATAAAATTTTGTGTGCACCGTAAAAGACGGGGAAAATCAGCTGATGTGTGAGTAAAATCAGTAAAATATAAATCATTACACACTCGTTCTGGATAAACACAGCGCTAAAATTCTTTTGTGTACTATAACTTTGTTCTGTGTTCTATTTTTGATTGCATTTTTATTTGTTTGAAATTAGTTTTGACGGAGTTACAGACTTTTGAAAACAGCGTCATCATTTAAGGAAATTCATAAAATAAGTAATCTTTTTATTAATTTAATATCTAAAAATCGGCCCATTCGTTTGAGTTTATAATTATAAAGACTTCTCGAAGGGAAGCTAATGATTATTTCCACATACTTTTTTTTTTTTGGTTTCATATCTTGAGAATGTGTGGTAGTCAGTTTTGTGAGTGTGGCATTACAAGAACAAGCCTATTGTCACCAGATTTTATAGCATTTAAATCCCTTTAAACGCATTCCTGATACCCACAAATCTTAAATAAGGTAGTAAAAAAATAACTTTTTGTAAAGAACCATCTGTTTTTGCATTTTCATTCATTTATAATGATATTTAGCTACGTATATAAGCGTCAGAAAACATGTAAAGCTATAGATAGATTACTTCCACATAATTTGATCTATCTTTCAAGTCTTGTTAATCTTCTATTTATAATATGAATTTTTTTTTTAATTGTGTGTGAGATAAGGACTGTTCCATTGGTGTTCTTTGGTAGACAATCCTGTGCACACGACGGCTGCCAGCGAATTCTAAGTAACTGTTTGTATATCTTCTTTCATTCAAAGTTACAATGCAGGTAGTAAATTTAGAGAAACCAAATTCTAAATCTAATACCATCCTTTTATCAATGGCTAGAGTCAGAGATACATATGATAATTTAGAAATATTTATGAATGGCATGAAAGCTCAGATAGAGTCACTAAAATATTTAGAGTGGGATGGTAAACAAGTTGTTGTTTTCTTATTCGGGGATTATTTCCTTGTTTTGCTGGAGACACCACAGACATGGGTATATTCCTTGAGCTCCAGACAAACCAAACATTTTCATCAAAGACATCCAGAGAGCATACAACTTGCTGTCGTGAAATATTCTAATCCACGTATATAAATTATCAGGTAAATATAAAGCCTAACAAATAAATTTAATAAAAGGAAGAAGAATGGTAAAGAACAGTGCTGTCACAATGACTGTACTCGAAATCCCCTTGTTTTCTACTTCGTCGGCAAATTGTAACGCTTTCACGTTGATAGTAAAAGCCTACTGTATTATTACCCGCGTTCTTCAATGAAACGTGTGCTGTATTTCTTGCAAAAACATTGAGATACCAAGCTGAACAATGACCTAATTTTAATATTTCATTCATTCCATTTTATACACGGCGTAACTAAAGACAGATGGACTAAAGGATAGAGAGAAGGGAGAGGCATAAAGCCGAACACGTGCAACACAAAACACGCGTCGCGCGATACACAATTACTACTATCACGCGTGTAAGGCCACATGCACTAACTTTTTCGGACGGACAGTGATAAAAACACTAACCTTCCCAGAGTTAGGTTTTTAAATCCTGAAAAACTCTTATTAGAAAGATGACAATAGATGGGTTTACGTTTGAAAACATTACAGTACCCAGACAGCACATCTTCGAAACAGGAGGTAGAAGGAATTGCATATTTTGAACGCAGCATTTTAGCTCTATTAAATATATATATTTGGGTTCCTTAGGGTTTGCTGACAAAGAATATGTACAACGTTATGCAAATAGTCTAGGAATTAACAAGTTATAGCCAAAATAAAATGATGGTGCTGTCAGACAACACCCAAAATCAGAATCGCTCAGTGGTAGATTTTTTTACACCACCATTGTACGGGAAATGGGCCACAAGTTACATTTGAACTGATTGGCTGGAATGATATGTAAGGCTAAACACGATTAGTCGGGCTATAAATGCTATCCTTGGTTGTTAGGGGAGACGTAGGAAGTTAAAATTTTTTCAAACACTTGTCGAAACGTGGCTCCATTGGCCAGACTCGCTGATATACTCACTTAGGAGCGTTAGTTCGAGACCACTAGTTCAAATAAGCTTGATAAAGCAACAGTGCGTTGAAGCCAGCTCATATTTTTGCTAAATAAAAGCCTGGAACATAAGCAGATGGGAATTTGTGCCAGTATTTGTGCCAGAATTCATTGCTAATCAACGTATCTGTGTTTGTTTCCATGAATTGTGGTAAGCTTGAAACATTCAGTATCTTTTAATGAAAATTGAATGTGAATTGTTAATTTATGCCTGTATATATGTGTAGTTCAGTAGCAAACATGATGTAAAGCCTATAATGCTCCAGCCTGAACAGAAGGTGTCGGAGGAAAGTAAAACGGCATGGAATGGCCAAACAGTACACTGACACCTAGATGATTGACTAGAAAGAAATAATGCTGGAAGTGCAGAGGCGTAGTAACCATTAAGGAGGTTAACACTGGTATAAAGTATTTCAGATGAAGCTGACAGTTGGCCTAACGCTCTGAACTCAATGTTTGTGATGTATTGTGCTCAGTGTAAAAAGAGAGTATAAATTAGTTATGACGTAGAAGGTACATCCTTCTTGTTTTCAGGGACCGTGGTCTTGATGGTATTGAGCAGCACCTGGTCAGAGCTTTGCTGAATCCAGAGTCGGACAGCATACTCCTTGGTCCATTTAGCTATCAGTGAGGTGTCTCCAGAGCACAGGGGAGAAATCGAGCAGAGGAGTCCTTTCCTGCCGCCATCACGCAAGATAAGCTGATGTGGCCAGCTGAGCTCAAAATTATGTACCCCCATCTTAAAATAACATTGTAACATAAACTTAAGAGGGGAAGTAAATTGTTTTAATATCAGGAACTGAGAACATCTCCAATACTAGTTCCAATAAAGACAAACTATTGAAGTCATGATGACAAATACCAACAGAGCTTGAACAAAACAAAACCAGTATTACCTCATATTACTACTACACAACTGACACACATAGGATACTTTTAATAATATATGTCACTACAATATTCATATTGATAAATTCTGTACATATAACTTGTAATTAAAATTGATTGTGATTCCTGGTTCCCTTTGTATTTGAATCAGGACACATATTCATTCATGACAGAAATGAATACATATTGTTATTTGAAAAGTTATCAGTGACTCCTTTAAGATATCCTTGTAGAGTGTTTTATGTATGTGAGTGTCACAGTGTTGTCAAGTGTGGTGGAATAAATTAAATTGTTTGTCTGTCTGTTGTTGTTATGACTTACACTTCATCATACACATACCCTAGACATACAACGTAGTCATCACACTATTCCAGAATAATTCTGACTGAGGTATACATATGTGGCAGCAAGTAAGGTTATATATAATACACTACTCTTATTAGATATATATACCTTCACAGCTGATCTCAGTCAGTACACTAAGTCCCCTATACATATTTATAACATCCCACTTCACCACACTTGCAAACCAAGAAGTTTGGCCATGTTGATAAGAGATTACAATAGATATATGAAATATGGGAAAGGGAATAAAAGGCAAGTGGCACATTACCATAATTGTTTACACAAACCAATGTTAGAGATTGAAATTGAAAATGTAGCTCCTCCTTACCTTCATATTTTATTAGGCATTGTTTTGAAACACCACAAACTTCTAGAACAGGTAGCTGACACAATAGACGCAAAGATATTTGAGAATTCGCAAGAGATACATGCAAACATTAGTACTTTTAAGAACTTGAAGAGATTTAGTAGGAACTGGAAATAGGCAGAAGAATTAGGAGCTAAAATTGAATTTTTCAGGTAGGTATTGAACTTTGTGAGGATAAGGAGGAGACAGATAATTTTAAAGTTAGACTTGAAAATGCACAAGATGCGCTGGCCAAACTTCAGTTTCAAGATCTGTGTACTAGGTCTGGTCCAGTTTGCTCACACATGGACAAGGTACTAGCCAAACACAAAATCATACAACAGGCTTATAATATCAGAGCATTTATAGGGAATCACTGCCACAGATATCTCACACAAAAAGTTTATAAAGATCTTACAAGAGCAATCATTACACAAACACTGAAAATTACAGACAAACAAGATATAACTAACATAGCTTTTGTTGCCCAAGAACAATTCAACTCACTGAAAGAAGCATTTGAGAAAGTACACAACAAAATATCACACAGTAAACCAATTAGTAAAGAATCAATAACAGCATCGATAGAGACTTATATGTCTTTGTTCAGAAAGCTATTCCCTAGTAAGACAATTCATAAACAGCACATATTAGAAAAACATTGCGCAGACTGGATCAGAACTCATGATGTATGATTGAGATAATTGTTAGCTCTCATGTTCTGGGGACTATTGGGTGTGTTATTTTAAGGTTATAAATGTGGACATGCAATTTAAACTTTCAATAATTAATGTTTGACGAATGAAACCAAAACAAAACTTTGATATCCATTTTCTGCAGGTTTTCTACTTTTGATTTCTGTAATTTGTTATGCATGTTGATTGTGACCGTTTTAGTGTAAATTGAATTAGAAACAAACCATAACAAAATGTAAAAAAAAAAAAACCGTAAATTTTACACTATTTCAGACTATTATATCTTCTGTTCTAATTGTGATAAAATGTTTGTTCTTGTTCTAAAATTTACTCTAACATTTCTAGTCTAGCTTTACGCAAAATTAAAGCCGGTATTTATAATAATAAAGTAGCATAAAAGCAATTCAAACATGTTTTGGGGACAATTGGGTGTGTTATTTTAAGGTAATAAATGTGGACTTGCAATTTAAACTTTCAATAATTAATGTTTGACGCATGAAACCAAAACAAAACTTTGATATCCATTTTCTGCAGGTTTTCTACTTTTGATTTCTGTAATTTGTTATGCATGTTGATTGTGACCGTTTTAGTGTAAATTGAATTAGAAACAAACCATAAAAAAATGTAAAAAAAAACGTAAATTTTACACTATTTCAGACTATTATATCTTCTGTTCTAATTGTGATAAAATGTTTGTTCTTGTTCTAAAATTTACTCTAACATTTCTAGTCTAGCTTTACGCAAAATTAAAGCCGGTATTTATAATAAAAAAAGTAGACTAAAAGCATTAATTAAGCCCTATCAAAAGTAAACATCGCCACATGTTTTTTCCCATTAGGAAGCTGACCACGTGACCTCTGTCAAGTGGGCTATAAATAGCGCGGTCGGGGAAAAAGGGGAAATAACTAAAAGATCGCTCGCAAACAGCCGTGATCTAGGCAACGAATGCTTGGAATGAACTCAAAATCTACCGCATTAAGGCAGCACTTGAGCAGAATCTATGGAAAACGATGGTATGTTGCTACATAACGTTATTGTGGAGAGATTATGATTTTGAAGGAAACCATACGCAAACAAGCAACTAGCATAGAGTTAATTGTGTAAAGAAATGAAGAACACTCGAATAAAGTAATAATTATGCTCAATAAAGCAGAGATTGTGCTGAATCTAAAGTATGATGATTGTGACAGTATGGACTGTTACGTCGGATTAACACTAAGGTGCGGCCACTTAATTATAGTTAGGGTAAGAATACTTTAAGCAAGATATAAACACTAAGTATTAGAGCGTGTCTAGTTAGTAAATAGCACTAGTCACAAATCCTATAAGTGATTTAATTAAAGTGTTCAGAAATGACGTCATCAAACTTGGGGTGGAATTGCCCAGTAGTTAGAACGGAAGTGATGGTTTTGAGAGAAGGGGGGTTATGTGAGTTGTTCTTGAGCACGGGATGAGCGAAGTCAGTTTGTGGTTACCATCTTGTAAGGCTGATTTGCTATGTGATATTTCATGGAAAGACTGGTTAGTATATTACACAAGAATATGTACTTATGAACCCTATTGAAGTTATCAAAGTGTGTAGACAGTAAATAAAAGTATTTATTCATATTTTACACCAGCCTGATCTTATTCTCCTGAGCGTCAGTAGCCAGTGACCTTTGTTTACATCAGGTAATCAAGCATAGAGTGATACCACATTTACGACGATCTTACGGCCTGCATCAATAAAAACAGTACGAGTCTCCTAAGAACACCTGGGTTATATTACAATTCATATCTGTAATCACCATCTCTGGCAGTCGCCAGTAACACTACAGAAGAATATTGATAGAAAATACTGCCACAAAATTCACCTGTCACATAACGTTTATTTCACCCCTTTCTCAACCTGTCACAAGATATGATGAATTATTTCTGCATAAAATACAAAAACTGCCATTTTTGACATCTTGTTTTGATAGGCAAAGGAGTTGTGATGCAGTTTTCTCTCGGAGGCCCGCGCGATTTCAATATGGTAAAATCTCTTTACGGCTATTCTCACTAGTACCGGTAGGAAGATTGGTCTACTTGATATGTAACCACAATCATATCCAGCCTTGGTAAAGCGAGAGTCCTTCTCATGATTGCTAATGACTCGCAAATAAGCTTTCAGTCCTTTTCAGAGCTGGCTTGTAAGGCTGAGCACAAAGAGTTTGTCTTTCTGAATTATAGGGCACTCCTTTGTGTCTATATGACTGATGAATTATCATGTACACCATACTTTTCTTGACGACCTAATGACATTTTATGTAAACAAAAAGATGACACAGACAATATGGCTACGTGCAAACATTCATAATATATGAAGACAGAGACAAGACAGAAGGACATGTGGTATTTGTCTGACAAATACTATACACTGAGCTTGTCGTGTCACAGGTTCAATCTACAAGTGGATCCAATTGTATAGCAGTGAAACATGGAGAACAAGACAAACAACAACAAAGAAGTTACAGACTTTTAGAAATTGGTGCTTGAATAAAAGACAAGGTTATTGTTATTGTTGAACATAATCGACACAATTGCACTCCCGGGCAAACCCATAGGTGCTCAGTTTCCCTCAATATATGTTGAAGAGCGTGAATGCTAACTGTACCTGTAGCTCGCTGGTTGTATACACGACGGATACATCCTCTCATACGTCCTTCTCTGCTGGCCTTACGTTTAATGTCAAATCCCAACAGTCTTAACCTTGATGATTCATCGGTTGTGTTACCGGATTTAGGGTTAGGCTTTAGTGTAAAATCCGTTCACCAATTGATGTTCAACTTTAAATTTTTTTTTCTAAAAAACTACCTGATGTAATGAATTCATATTTTGCATTTAGTCTTATATTACCCATGACATTACAAATATGTTGTGAAGTCAATATCAATTCTGCATTCTTCAAAACCGTAAATTCCTTTGATCTTTTCTGAATCTTACAAGAAGCACGGCTTAAAAATTAAATTTTACAGTATACTACGTCATAAATGTCAAAATTAGGATCAGAGGCGAATCCATATCTGCTCACCGCATAGGAAACAGCTATTAAGTAGTGATACATAGCGGGGGTAAAAAAACTGTATTTAAAACTATATTGTATACGACACGTAATATTATTCTATTTGTTCAGGAAAAAAAATATGTTTCAATATAATACAATGCAGTTATAACTTTACAATAGTTTCACAATACGCCACTGACTTTACAGATTTGCACTAATGATGTCGCACTATTTCAGCTTTCAACAGCAGACAACTGCGTTGCACGAAATGTCATGATTTCGTCTTAAAATACATTGTTTTTAAAATTAAAAAACCATTTATTGCCCTTGCAAAACAACTGTACTGCTGACATGCTACATTTTAATACCGGTAGGGGAGAATAGTAGCGGAATGGTTAGTGCACTTGCTTCCTAGCTTGGTGGTCAATGGTTCGATCCCCAGTTGAGGTGGGATTTTTTTTAGACAGCAAACGGCTCCGGGTCGACCCAGCCTCATGAATTGGGTACCAGAGTAATTCTGGGAAGGTTAAAGGCGGCCGGCGTGATGCTGACCACATCAACCCTAGTGTCCCAAGGGTCAAGAAAATATGGGCCTAACACCTATTCCCAATGTACCTCAATTGGCATGTAACGGTATCTTTTTGAAGCGTAGAATGCAGAAAGAGAAAATTACTTCAGAAAACCTTATCTCAATCTCCACAATGTTTCGATCGTTTTTTTTTTTCAAAAACTAATAATGAGCGAAACAGATTTAGAAAATTTACGTTTACAAAAAACAACAACTTTATCAAAGTACACTTTTCTTTTTTACTTACCTCATATACCTGATGATACAGCCTCAGCCTTAGTAGCTGTTGTAAATTTATTTTGAGAGAAAGAGTCTTAGAAATAGTGGTCCGGTTTAGAGTGGAGAATGGTGGTGAAAAGCTCAGTGATAGAAATGTAGAGAGTAAATATTTGCTTCACAGAGTGCTGGGGAGAGTAAAGACAGACTTATTTACGACAAATCGTTTCTCTCAATCTTCTCTTCAGACTCTCCTGGTCAAACAATTATTTGCCAGTTTCCAGACACACATCTGCGCTCACACCGATTTGGGGCTTCAAACACACAGACGCACGTGTATACAAACTATATTAAACAAATAGGGGAAATGTTTGGCTTTGGGTATTTCCAACACAGTACTAAATAAGTTTATGATGTTTATTAACCTTAAAAAATCAAATCACAAACAAATATCAAGTGTTACATAAAATTATCATAAGTACAGAAAATGCAAATAACAAGGTGAAAAGGGGGGGGAGGGGGGGGGGTTTGAAGAAGATTGGTATCGACTAAGCCCTTCCCGCTTTTATTAGACAAAGATAAACCCAGTCCAAAGATAGATAAATATCAGGAACATAGGTAATGTAACCTAACAGTGAAGTTAATTACTCTGAAAGAGGGGTTACAATCTTAGGTATGGGTGGTAGGAAAAATCCTGTTATTCCCAATTGGGTTTCCCTTTACACTAAGCAAATGAAAGGGGGGGGGGGGGTAAACAGCGTTAACAAAATATCCCAATTAAAAGAACAATGCCGGGTATACTGAAAATGTATTACCCGGTAGGCAAGTTAACAAATGGTTTTTTCAAACAAATTAAAATCTCCTGTCATTCATGCACGCGCGTGAAGATCCACACTCATATACTCACACACTTACCGGTTGCAGCATCAGACAATCCATAGAATTATATAAACAGCAATTACACTCTTGACATATGAAAATGTCTAGTACTTCGATGTCCCGCCCCAGATGTTGCGAGGTTTGCTGATAGCAAATATTCCCACTTATCACCGGACTTGAAGCCTAAGAGTTCTTGTGTTTTATTATATAAAAAGGAGTCTATGGGATGGCACTGACACAGTTCGACACAGGGGTGAAAATGAAGTGGTGGTAAATTTCCTTCAATGCGTGATGATAGCAACTGACTGGTAAAGTTTTTAATCCAGTGAGGAAAAACTAGGCTCAGTCACAGTCAGGTAAATCGGTATTCTCTCACAGTAGAGCAGTAAATAAAATATCGCTACTGGCACTGTTCATCTTCCAGTTTATCTCACAGATTGAACTAAAATTTGATGATTTATTTAAATGTTTTTGGGTAGGCTTTCTTTCATGTAATTATGATAGCTAGGTCGCATCGGACCGCCACAAGATTAAATTTAAAAAATGTTTCATCAATATGTCTGGAAGTTTAAGAACCGAGTCTGAAACTCTCTGTATGATTTCTTTATGCTGGGATTGCAAAGGTGATCATTCTATAAAAAAAGATAGAAAACCCATGACAACATAATCATACCTCAAAAATCAAATAATATTCTAACGCGCGATAAATTTACCGTTAAGGCTATTATATACACTCGCGTATTTAATTATGTATTTAAGAAAACACGTCACGAGTCTAATGGTTAAAATACACATCTATATATATATAGGACTTAACTAAATTTATTAATTATAAATTCCTTCGCGACTTTGAAAGTTACTTTAACATTAAAACATCTATTATTTTTGGAAATATTATAATAGATATATCATTAACTTTACCACTGGAACTTTTGGGATGAGTTTAATTTAATAGATTTAAATAAACACAAAGTCCAGTGAAATAAAATGAAAGCACTAGACCACTGATCACTTTAACAAATATATTATACCGTGCACAGAAACAGAAATCACTCCAATGTAGCCACCAATTCAGATGGAAATCTAGCAGAATTTCTACAATAGCTAGTGAATCTTAAATCTCTGGCGACCGAATGATAACATGGCTTTCTACGTGGTCTGTATATATCTAGCTGAAATGCAAGATTGGTGGGACATGAGAAAATTGACACCTTTTTAGATCTCAGGAGACTTTTGGGGATCTGACCGCCAGACTAAAGAGAGAAGCCGCCCCTGGTCTGACGTATCTCCGCTCGCTGCTTTCGCGTCGGCTTTCCCGTTCGCTCCCACTGCGATCTGTTTCGTGTTTAACACCGAGATGCGAAATACAGGCAGAAAACTTGCGTCGCTCGTTTCAGGGACCACTACTGCCTTTGATAGCACCGATAGTCTTTCCTGAGATCCCTCAGTCTGTTTGATCGTGTGCCGCTACTTTCTGTTTGATTCTGGCACCGCCCCCACTGAGCCAAGTTAATGAAAATGCTGCATATGATTGCTCAAGAGATGTCCGTTGGCGTGATTTAATCTCTCCTTAAATCAATGCGATGACCAGAATGTACGGTAGATAAACTGTCCACATATTAATCAGCAAACGTGTTGACCATCTGTGTGGAACGTTGCATAGCTAATGAGTCCAGGTGAAAAAAAATCCTGTTTGACGAAGAGTTACCACAATATTCGGGGGCACTGATGTCTACAGTACAATTTATTCATGATTATTAAAAAATCAAATACGAAGGGGTCGTTACAAAGGGTCATACCATATCATCCAACACTTCAGGGGTACCGATGTTATGAGAGGGTTCTTACCATCATCTAACAAATTCAGGACGGATGAGTTGTCTGTCACAGTAGCAAAAAAGACAGAAAATACAGGGTCGTCTCAGAGAATAGGGCTTTCCCATATTGTACTATCAAAGTAAATGGAACTGTTTTAAAACAGGTCAATAGATTCAAATACCTGGGCACATTAATAACAACGGATGGAAGATGCTTCTCAGAAGTGAAGAGCAGAATAGCTCAGGAAAAAAACATCAATATAAAATGAAGAGTATTTTGTGCAACAATTCTTTGTCAATGGAAGTAAGAAAGAGAGTTCTTCAGAGTTATATAGAACCAATCCTAACATATGGCAGTGAGTCATGGACAATTAGTAAACAAGTAGGGAAGGCACTAGAGGCAACAGAGATGTGGTTTTACAGAAGGATGTTAAAAATACCATGGACAACCAAAAAGAGTAATGGGGATGTCCTGAAAGAGGCCAATGCACAAAAGAAATGTATTTGACAAGTTAGAAAGAAGTAATCCCCTTTTTTGGGCATGTTATGAGAAGAGGAAAGCTGGAATATATTGTAACAACATGTCAGATTGAAGGAAAAAGAGATAAGGGAAGACTAAGAGAGCAAATACTGGACAGTTTGAAATCGTGGCATGGAAAGAAGTCAACAACAGAATTGATAAATTGTACTGTAGACAGGAAGTTGTGGAAAGACGTTTTCCTATGCATACCATTATGCATCGTACTTGATGATGACGAGGATACACCTGTCAAAAACAAACAGACAAAAGTTATCCTTAAGAAAACGCTGCAGCAAAACAAGTGAAGCGAATTTCACGCGTTGTAAATACAAATATAATTGACACAGCAAAACAAGAACTTCACGAGCTGACACTAATATAAACATGATTGCGTGTCACTTTCAGACATTAACACAAACTGACTTGCCAATTTGGTCCGTTAATTCGACAATGGCAGTAAATCAAATTGTAAGAGACGATACTGATTTGATAAGAATAGCTTTGTCTTTTCTGGCAAGTCAAAATAAATAGACGAGAACTTTATTCAGAATGTGAATGACAGATTTCTTGTGGTGATAATTTCAGTGGTAATTTATTTTACGTGATGAGGTAATTCCTGCGCAAAAAGTCTAAATCAGCGATAGGCATCACAGGATCCGTGGTGATCTACTTTACAAACATTGGTCTCTCTAACGATCTACCTTCGTATGATCATATATTTGGGGCACGGAGTGGCTAAGAGGTTTGGCGTCCACCTCGAATTCTAGAGGTACCAGGTTCGATTCCCAGTAGAGGGAATATAATTTATATAATATTTATATATTCTTATTTATGTAGATTCTTTTTTTTTTCAGAAACAGTGGTCCTACTGAAGCCACACTCCCCCCCCCCCCGGTCTCATGACTAGTGAGATCTGATGCCTAGCCTTCTCGGATAAGAGCGAAAACATAGGACGTCCTGTGTGCAAGTTGCGCACGTTAAAAATCCCTCGGCAGTTGGAAATCGTAAAGAGTAGGCCATGAGGCCGCTGCCCAGGCAAAATTTAAAAAATAAGAAACCTACCCACCAAATATATTTGTAGAATGTGTGATTCCTATATACACCCACTGGGATTCTCGCCGGTGTTACTGAGTTCGTGCACTGTGCTGAGATCCTTCTTGTGTCATCTAAGGGAGGAGATCGGAGCACTGATGGAGTTGTCCGTGTGCAATGAAGATAATCCCTAAAAATCAAACCAAACCAAAGATCATATATATATTTTTTAATTTCAAAGTATTTGGACTTAAGAATAAGTACAGCAAATACGAAATTTTAGAGTCTACAGGACAATCAGTTTTTTTTAAATTCCCATCTATATAACGGGGGAAAATTCAAAGTAAATGATTTTTTACCGAGTGCTTACTTCATTACAAAGAAAATATCGCTTTTCCAAATTTTGCAATTCTCGAATAAACTGAACTGTGGATAGCTAGCTAACCAGTTTTCCCAGGGAAAGTGGAAAAGAGTATCTTTAATTCTAAGAACACCGCATATGTAAGTGCCAGCAGGAAAGACTACTCCTAAATGTTCCTACATTAAAAATTATTTCCCATTTAGTCCCATCCGTCATCTAAAGATTTATCAAACCACTAGCAATAATCCGTCAAAATTGACAGGTTTTTAATTGCAGCCATCTTATCATTTTGAGTCATAATAATAAGTCTGCAATACTTTGAATTAAAATTTTGCCTAATCCTCAACTTCCTTTTATTCTTAGAGTCGATGCCTGGGCCCGCTGATCAGTTTCGATAGTAAAATGGGCGCCAATTAAATATCGATGAAGTTTGGTTACGCTCCAGATGATTGCAAGCAATTCATTCTCAAGAATGGGATACTTTGTTTCCGTAGCTGTAAGTTGTCGACTAATATGAGGATTAGGCAATCTCAAAATAGATGCCTTAGAAAAATACACTTTAATGTAGTTTAAGGTGCCAGAACAGCAATCAAAAACTTACATTTTAAGGTTATTTTTAAGAAAATAATGAGTTAAATCCGTTTCCCGAATGAAACTGGAACGAAGAGTATCTTGATTGTCTGTTGATTTAATCTGCATCTCCGCACCTTCCTGTCTCCAGTTCATGTACTGTTTATCAATCGTGTTGTTGGCTTCTTTCCATAATCAAACTATTCATGCACACCTTCATTTGTGCACTTTTCTAATTTCGAGAGAGTACAATAACTTTCAACCACAGCTAAGGGGGTACAACTGTGGTTGAAAGTTAGACAATAATTGCATTGTTTCCCTTATATGTGACGGACCGACCGACGTACTTACGGCGGGTATTATGGTATTAAATTCCCAGCGGGCTATCTTTTGCCGACCCAGCTCTGAATGTTTGTTTAGTTGAAAATAACAAAAATTCTGGACATTTCTTCCCTGTAGATTGAAGCATCAGTGTCTGCTCTTGAGTGGTGCAGGAGGTGCGACCGCACCTGGTGTCTTATTAATGGAGCGAAATATAATTAAATTAAATACTTGATGAATTAAAATGTCGAACTTTGCCGAGAGTAGCAAGCGTTCTAACTTATTAGCCAGTCAGAAGCTATTGGCACTAGCATAGAGGAATGGGGTGTTAAAGACTTCATCTTACTAGGCAACGTTTTTTAATTATTTAGATGACTAGTTTCCTTCTTCGCTGCCTTTGCCTTCCTTAATTCAAGAGCAGAGCCAATTAGGCCTTAAAGCAGGTAAACAGAGCGTGGCGCTATCAGTTCTCGATCCCGAAAGCCGGTAACTGTCGCGAGAGGGAATGAACGATAGGGATACAAGGTCGCGCCATCAGAGTACCCTGGACGTCACTATGACCACATTCTGCCTATCTATCTATCTATCTATCTATCTATCTATCTATCTATCTATCTATCTATCTATCTATCTATCTATCTATCTATCTATCTATCTATCTATCTATCTATCTATCTATCTATCTATCTATCTATCTATCTATCTATCTGTCTATCTGTCTATCTGTCTATCTGTCTGCCTGCCTGTCTGTCTGTCTGTCTGTCTGTCTATCTATTTATCTTAGAATTACCATATCGTTCAAAGCGAAAAGGAGGGCAATGTTCAATTTTTTGTGTCGCGAAAAGGACGACAAGGGAGGACACTATAAAACTCAAAGATGCAGCAATAGAGAATGCAGTTAGCGACCCATAGCTTGACTGCTTGCGTCAGGGTCAGCGAACCAGAGCTGACCAAGACCCTACTCCACCTCCACGTGGTGGTCTTGGAAACAGGCTGCATCACTGCAGTCTGGCTGAGAAAGTAGGGATAGAAGAGGGAAGGCAAACCCGGTCCCAAAAAATGCCGTGCTGAAGTCAGATGTGCCGGCCGAAAGGCGCAGATATCGCAGCTCCGCTTTAAACAGACACAACGCAACCAACGTCCTTTTCAGGGCGAACGAGGAAGAAGAAGTAGAAAACTGTTCCATTTACTTTGATAACATCAGTTTAGCATCAGACGCAATAAATTCCAAGAGACGAGAACCTTGAATAAAAAAAGCCAGAGTTGTTGGAGGAATGAATATCATTAAGTTTGGAAAATTCTACAAGGTAGATGATTTCCTAATTCGTGAGTTTTTAACGTCTAAATGAAAGAAGAAAAATGAACTATCCTAACCGCCACTACTTCATCCAGGACGGAACTAGTGAGTAACGGCTGAGTTGTAATTCGTCTGCATAATAACCAATGAATAACATCTTCAACATGAAGAGTATATTTAGATTCTGGTTCGGTTTAAAGGACTATATTCATTACACACGGACAACTCTATCAGTGCTCCAATCTCCTCCCTTAGATCATACAAGGAGGATATCAACACAGTGCACGAACTCCGTAGCACCGGCGAAAATCCCAATGTGTTTATATAGGAATCACACATTCTATACATATTTGTGTGGAGGCCGTATGGCCTACTCTTTACAATTTTCAACTGCCGTGGAACTTTTAAAGTGCGCAACTTGCACATGGGACCTCCTTTTTTCTATTTTTCCTCCTGACCCGAGAAAGCTAGGCATCAAATCTCACAACCAAGGAGATCAGGAGATTTGGTGGTGGGGGGGGGGGGGGGGAGGGGGGGGGGTATGACATCATTAGGATCATTGGTTCTGAAAAAAATGTCCATACTTTATATCCCCTCTACTGTCGATCCCAGTACCTTTAGAATTTCAAGAAAAGTCCGACCCCTAAAAAATGTTTATCAGGTACCACCGAGATTTGAACTCGGATCGCTGGATTCAGAGTCCAGAGTGCTAACCATTACACCATGGAACCTGTTCCAGGTAAGAATGGTCAACGCAGGAGTTAAACCCGCTCTCTTTTAAAAAAAAAATAATTGTTATAAAGACATGAATTCACAAAGGAAATAGTTTTTACCCAAGTTATTTAATAGAAGGAAATAGCACTGGAATAATTATGTCTAACATGAAGTAAACAACTGGCAGTGTTGCATACAACGAAGACATTGATAGAAGAAAATCCCCACGTTTCCAGGACACTGTACTACCAGAACAAGAACACTAAACCTTGTTGAACGATTCAACAGTTTTCAAGAGTTCTGACTCTTCTTAAAAGTTTGAATTAACATTGAAATTTTAACGCTTTGTTTTCTCATTCACACTGACTACTTACTATGTATCCGGCAAGATTTTCTAACAGGTGGTGTTGTTAAACTTTCCTTGATAAAATAAGGAAAAAAGAATTAAATAACACATAAGGAAGGGAAACCCGTGGCCTGTAAACAGCAAATTAATATTAGTAAATTAATATTAGACAAACATAAAGGTATGTTTTCAGGCACTCGTAAGAAATAAAGAAGTAGAACACTTGGACAACAGAAAAACAACAGACGTGAGTGGCTTACCCAGGGTTCGAACCCCGTACCTTCCGTACGACAACTCCGCCTAGCTATCAAGCGAATCACACTGACCCCACGGCCAGCTAGGCATCCCCAAAAAAAGATGCTTTACTGGCCATCTATCAGTAAGAAACACAAGATAACACCGGAAGTATACAGCCCCTCAATGACGCAATCACTTCTGTTGTTCTCCTATTAACAGTATGTGTCAGTCCAAACAAGACAAAGACCTTGATACTGGGTCCAGTAAATAGTAGAAGACTAAAGGACAATAGTATAGAACAGTGGGTAGGTTTCTGGTATTGTATGAACATAAATAACACATAAGGAAGGGAAACCCGAGGCCTGTAAACAGCAAATTAATATTAGTAAATTAATATTAGACAAACATAAAGGTATGTTTTCAGGCACTCGTAAGAAATAAAGAAGTAGAACACTTGGACAACAGAAAAACAACAGACGTGAGTGGCTTACCCAGGGTTCGAACCCCGTACCTTCCGTACGACAACTCCGCCTAGCTATCAAGCGAATCACACTGACCCCACGGCCAGCTAGGCATCCCCAAAAAAAGATGCTTTACTGGCCATCTATCAGTAAGAAACACAAGATAACACCGGAAGTATACAGCCCCTCAATGACGCAATCACTTCTGTTGTTCTCCTATTAACAGTATGTGTCAGTCCAAACAAGACAAAGACCTTGATACTGGGTCCAGTAAATAGTAGAAGACTAAAGGACAATAGTATAGAACAGTGGGTAGGTTTCTGGTATTGTATGAACATAAATAACACATAAGGAAGGGAAACCCGAGGCCTGTAAACAGCAAATTAATATTAGTAAATTAATATTAGACAAACATAAAGGTATGTTTTCAGGCACTCGTAAGAAATAAAGAAGTAGAACACTTGGACAATAGAAAAACAACAGACGTGAGTGGCTTACCCAGGGTTCGAACCCCGTACCTTCCGTACGACAACTCCGCCTAGCTATCAAGCGAATCACACTGACCCCACGGCCAGCTAGGCATCCCCAAAAAAAGATGCTTTACTGGCCATCTATCAGTAAGAAACACAGATAACACCGGAAGTATACAGCCCCTCAATGACGCAATCACTTCTGTTGTTCTCCTATTAACAGTATGTGTCAGTCCAAACAAGACAAAGACCTTGATACTGGGTCCAGTAAATAGTAGAAGACTAAAGGACAATAGTATAGAACAGTGGGTAGGTTTCTGGTATTGTATGAACATAAATAACACATAAGGAAGGGAAACCCGAGGCCTGTAAACAGCAAATTAATATTAGTAAATTAATATTAGACAAACATAAAGGTATGTTTTCAGGCACTCGTAAGAAATAAAGAAGTAGAACACTTGGACAACAGAAAAACAACAGACGTGAGTGGCTTACCCAGGGTTCGAACCCCGTACCTTCCGTACGACAACTCCGCCTAGCTATCAAGCGAATCACACTGACCCCACGGCCAGCTAGGCATCCCCAAAAAAAAGATGCTTTACTGGCCATCTATCAGTAAGAAACACAAGATAACACCGGAAGTATACAGCCCCTCAATGACGCAATCACTTCTGTTGTTCTCCTATTAACAGTATGTGTCAGTCCAAACAAGACAAAGACCTTGATACTGGGTCCAGTAAATAGTAGAAGACTAAAGGACAATAGTATAGAACAGTGGGTAGGTTTCTGGTATTGTATGAACATAAATAACACATAAGGAAGGGAAACCCGAGGCCTGTAAACAGCAAATTAATATTAGTAAATTAATATTAGACAAACATAAAGGTATGTTTTCAGGCACTCGTAAGAAATAAAGAAGTAGAACACTTGGACAACAGAAAAACAACAGACGTGAGTGGCTTACCCAGGGTTCGAACCCCGTACCTTGAAAACATACCTTTATGTTTGTCTAATATTAATTTACTAAAAAAGAATTAACCAAGCTGTCATTTACGTTGAGACAAAAATCCTTGACTCCCTCTGTCACACAAGCACGCAAGCTCTTAACCGGATTTGTTAAAGTGTAAAGAGCAGCAGCTGGGAGACATTCCAGGCCATAAATCGAGGATTCTTCAGCAAAAGAGAAGTTGGCAAGAAAACGAAGATGGCTATTTACGCTCCACCTATGTCCCAGTCTTGATGTAGGGATGTGAGTCATTGTCACCGGAAGGCCTACTACTGATACCAAAGCATCATTCGTGCTATTAGTTATCAGTTAGATTAGGAAGAATAGTTACGAGGTTTTATTGAAATAGACTCGAGATACGCAGTTATCAGATTGAAACTGGAACTAGGTTAAATAGCGACTCAACGTTAATTTTTGGCGGGAGTTGCTTAGCAACCGATGACGTAAATCGGAGTAGCCGAGACACTCCATCGGTAGGCATGTGAGATCCAATAAAATAAATAAAGAATTATTTGACTGACCAACCAGAAGGGTAGTAAAAGCGCGCACCACTATGCGAAGGCAGATTTCGATATCCGAAATCAGTTGATCCACAGAAGCCGTACAACTGTTGGTTTTGAAGTTATCAAGATATCAACTCTGTAAAGCGGATAGTTTTTATAATGTTGGAAATTCATAATTGTCTGTAAGTACAGCTTCGTGTGACCTTTTTAATGTTTCAGAATAAAACCTAGTTAGGCCAGAAATGCCTAAATGTCGGAAGAACTAGCTGAAGTTATAAGAAATAAAACGGAGCTCTTTAAAGGCAAATTATCGCAAATCATTAAAAAGGTAGAGGCTCTACTGTCATTTGCTCCTGAGTCGGATAAATCTAAGAAGTAAAACGAACAGGAACTAAGTCAAAATACTTACCCTAACTTGGATAGGCTACAGGGAGAAAATAGCCTATAGATAACCACAAAGACACATTTTATGAGGATTTGTAAATGAATGCACGCAAATGACTTTGTTTGTGGATTGTATATACAAGAAAAAAAACTTGTTTTATTGGATCCTGAGGACTTTTCTTGACTACCTCATGTTGAAGGTTTTACAGTAAATAGTGAACATAGAGTATGCTAATAAAAGTCACACAATATTAAACACCACAGAGGAATTTTGGAACGAACTTGGTTACAATTATCATCAAGAAATACTATCTCTAGCAGTATACCAGGACCTTGACTTGAGTGATACAATTAACAAACACACAAGAAACTTGAACCAATCTACACACCCCACTGTCACATCATGGGCATTGACTACAACCCAAAAAAGTCAGATCCAAACCTCAGAAATGAGGTATCTGAGAAAGGTGGTTGAAATAACAAGAAGACACATGGTCCGCAACCAAACGATACATCATGGCTTAAAATTCTAGCCAACTGACCCAAGTCGAACAGTCCCAACTAAGATGGTTTGGCCATGTCTGCAGAATGGGAGAAGATTGGCTGCCACGGCAGGTACGCGAGGCTAAGAGCAAAGGATCCAGGCCTCCAGGACGACCCAGAGTCCGGTGGGAGGACAACATTACACTATCTCTGAAGGACCTAGGACTAGAATGGAACCAGGCCAGGAGGAAGATATGGCGCTCTTTCATCCAAACCTCTACACCTCATGGTAGAAGAGGAACGACTAAGTATCTATTAAAGTTGTCACTTTGTTCATACTGGAATCCGTGACAGCGACATTAGACATGTCTATTTCAGAGTCGTGTCATTTTTATTTATTTGTATATATTTAACGTAGTTCTTACTTTCTTTCTCTTCTGTTTTCGTTGACTTGCCCCTGACTAAGTTCTTATCACCGTATCGTAGACATTTTGTTTGTCATGTATCGTATAACTGCATTATCTATTATCATTACAACAATCGCACAAAAACCTGGCCAGTGACCACAGACACATAATTTAACTTGAGCTATCTGTCAAACTTCATGAAAATTTAGGAGAAATAACAGCTCTACAAGAAATTATGCAGAGCAACAAATATCACTTTTTGAATATGTGGTAACCCTGTATTTTCCCAGTCATTTAGTTCACTGAAAGATATTCGTTTCTTATAAGTGACATAAATCAAGTTACGGGGGAAAACGGGGGTTGTATTTTAAGTCAAAATACAAACAAACTGACAATATTGATTAGCCTATTTCTATTTTCCAAAAATTTACGATGTCTGGAATGTCAAAATAAATTGTCAGAAAATATTATAAAAAGAAGTATTTTGACTTTCATTTATTACTCAATTGCCGCCAGCTCCCCACAGAAGGTAGATCTTTAACAATCAAAGTCCTCCTCTCCGGCACCATTCGCTCATCCTAGTCTTTTTTATCCCTTCCATTATGTCTCCAATTTTCTTTTCCGTGTGTTTTGCTGTCTTCCTTTTATTCTTGGGGGTCAGAGTGGCTCAGAGATATGACGTCCGCCTCTAATTCTAAAGGTGCCAGGTTCGCTCCCAGCGCAAGGAATATAATTGCTGGAACTAGTGGTTGCTAATGATGGCGTACTCCCCCCTGATCACCTGGGTAGTGAGATCGGATGCCTAGCCTTCTCGGATACGGGCGAAAAAACAGGAGGCCTCGGGTACAAGTTGCGCACATTGAAAATCCCTAGGCAGTTTGAAATAAGAAAGAGTAGGCCACGATGACCGGGCAAAAGTGTTAAAAAAAAATAAGAAACTCACCACACACACAAAAAAAAAGAAATGAATATAATGCGTGATTCCTGTATACACACATTGGGATCCTCGCTGGTGCGACGGAGTTTGTGCACTGTGCTGAAATTCTCCTAGTGTGATCTAAGGGAGGAAATCGGAGCACTCTATGAGTTGTCCGTGTGCAGTGAAGATGGTCTTTAAAACCAAACCAAACCTTTTATTCCTCTTACTTTGGGGTTCAAGAACAAGGACTGCCTTGTTCCGCTATCAACATGTTTCCATAATTGGTGTCCCATCCACTAACAGTGACTTCTTGATATTGTAACTTGTAAAGTTGTATTTTCTTGGGAAATCGTGTCTTTTCAATAAAGTATTCCATTCGTTTCTCAGAACCGTTTAAAAAAAAATGTTACTACTGTTCCTATAGCGTGCTATTTATTCATTGATTATCTTGAGATTTGACACTTCCCTTTATGCATGGATTAATATCTGGATTCATCTTTATATGACTACCAGCTATGCATAATGCTAAAGTATGCACATGTGGAAGAGAACCTATGTCTGTAAGGCCAATAACACCCTCATTGACTCCTGAAATCATCCACACACTTCCAGGGATTCCCCCTGTTGTGAAGCTTGTTGAGAACCCAGCATTGCACACTAAGTCTGAAGGAGACACTTGAGACCCAGACGCAATTCTTTGGCTTTGACCTGATTGACTGCATGCAGGAGGATCTCATTATGAACCCAGTGATAAGCAGGGGAGTTGAGAAGTGGCTCTGTGCAGGACGTGACAATTCCTTAGGAGATCCCAGAACCAGAGCACAGTATTTTAACTCTGCATAGTTGGAGAGCCCCTTGGATGGCGTGAAATGCACAGTATGCCAGTAGTATAGTATGTTGTTTACAGGTCGCATTCAGGCGGTGGCGCGTGACTTTTATATAGTAAAATACTCCGATTGATTTCAGGCGGTGGCGCGTGACTTTTTATATAGCAATATATTCTGAAGGGGAAATAACCAATAGAAAGAGAAGAGGTCAAGACTAGTGGTTACATCCCATTCTTTCACACAGACAGAGATGTGCACTGGGTATATCATGAGGTGATAGAAATGGGCCTGTGAGGTCATAGAAATGTGCCCGTGAGGTCATAGAAATATGCCCGTGAGGTCATAGAAATGTGCCTGTGAGGTGATAAAAATTTGCCAGTGAGGTCAAAGAAATGTGCCCGTGAGGTGATAGAAATGTACCTTTGAGGTGATAGAAATGTACCCGTGAGGCGATAGAAAGGTGCCCGTAAGGTGATAGAAATGTGCCCGCCGGTTTTGGTAGGAAACTTTAGATATGACTCACCAAAGTATTTTCGCACGTGTAGTAAAGGCTGGCCTCAGTAAAAACTGACAGAGGCGGCCTTCAACCCACTATCCAACGGTTTAAGCATTTCGTTACTTCTACGCATGTACTCCCAATTGGTGGGAACAGTGGAAGGCATCTTCAACGAGGTATGATCGCTAGTGTCTGTCGTTATCACGCCACCTCTTCAGTAATGTATGAACGTGAGTGCCTGGACGTTGGTCTTCGAAGTGTCTATTTATATGAAGGAAAACTAGTTTTAATCTGGGTTTGAAAGGCGGCCAGCCTTGTTCTACGCTAACAGAGAGTTGATTAGTTGAAAAAGTAATCGATCGTTGACGCGTTGTCGATGTGAAAAAATTTTTGTGCGCCGCGTCCAGACATGTCTGAAACATGTCCAGGTGATGGTCTATGGTATAGCAATATATTAGCTCGATAATGGCGGGTGTGTGTAGGTAGTGTGTGGGTTGTATTGTGGTGTGTTGTATTGTATTGTGTTATGTGTTGTTTATTTATACAACAGTTATACGTATATATTACAATATATATATATTTTACAAACAATGATAACATCCAGAGGTGGGAGTGAAGTGTTAAAGACTTGCCTATACTAGGACCAGCATCGAGAGGTGGGAGTGAAGTGGTAGAGACATGACTATACCAGGTCCAGTAGCGAGAGGTGGGAGTGAAGTGTTAGAGACTTATCTATACCAGGTCCAGCCTCTAGAGGTGGGAGTGAAGTGTTAGAGACTTGTCTAGGTCCAACAGCGAGAGGTTGGAGTGAAGTGTTAGAGACATGACTAGGACCAGCATCGAGAGGTGGGATTGAAGTGCTAGATAACAAAGGTCTAGAGGTGGGAGTGAAGTGTTAGGAGTGAAGTATTAGAGACATGACCACCAGGTCCAGCATCGAGAGGTGGGAGTGAAGTGTTAGAGACTACACTAGAAACAGCCTCGAGAAGGGGCGTGACGTGTTAGAGACTTTACTAGGACCAGCATCGAGAGGTGGGAGTGAAGTGTTAGAGACTTGACTACGTCTAGCATCGAGTAATAAATATAATCACCCCAATGTCCAGCTAGGGTTATGTAAGTGATCCGCACACACCCGGGTTCTTCACATAAAAAATACTGTCAAAGGCCAGGTTGGACAACACCAAATAGACAGTTTTATTGAACACAAAAAGGCTCCGTAGAAATATATGGTATATGCAGACTAGATTATGGCGGCAACTAGATACACATTAGTGTTGCGGGTTGCAATCGGAACAATATCGACACCATTTTCAACCATTTTAATAAAACTCAAAACGCACGTTCTTTTTTTAACGCGCGTACTCAGACAAGAAAGCTCCTATATCGACTCTCGTGACGTCGATATTTTTGAAAATGAGCGGCATTTCTGACAGGCAAACGCGAGCTTACCTCACTAGTTATGAAACCAGATCGCTAGAGGGTGACGTCAGGGCTAAATATAGCTATCTAGAAAAACGTAATAAAAGGCTAACATGTAGAGTTTTGAGTATTGGTGGACGAAAAAGCCAATCTGCCGCCATAATCTATTCTGCATATACCATATATTTCTACGGAGCCTTTTTGTGTTCAATAAAACTGTCTATTTGGTGTTGTCCAACCTGGCCTTTGACAGTATTTTTTATGTGAAGAACCCGGGTGTGTGCGGATCACTTACATAACCCTAGCTGGACATTGGGGTGTTTAAGACTAACCCTGCTACTTATTTCTATTAACGTCATTGCAGACAAGCTCAAAACACAAGAGATCAGTAGAAGACATTTATAAAAGAAGCATTCCCTCATTCGTGTGTTCGAACCCCCGGGATTTAAGGTTTCACTTTTTTTTTAACACGTGAGGCATCTGGTGATAGGTTTTATATTGTCTCCCAATTGTAGCAAACATGAGGCGACCATGGAAATTTAGTATATTAAATAAATGTAACGGGACCTCAAGACGCAGCAATAGAGACCGCACTCCACCTCCACGTGGTGGTCCTGGAAACAGTCTGCAGCTGTGCAGTCTGGCTGAGCGAGTGTGGATCGAAATGGGAAGGCAAACTCGGTCCTAAAAATGCCGTGCAGAAGTCGGATGTGTCGACCGAAAGGTGCAGATATCACAGCTTAGGCGTAAACAGACACAACGCAACCACCGTCCTTTTCAGGACGAACGAAGAAGAAGAAGAAGAAGAAATAAATGTAACTAAGTATTTGTTCCAGGTATCAAACGGGTAGCTCCTTTTTTTTGTCCTGCAAGGTTCAAACTTTAGTCAAACCTTTTCTTCCAGTCACCAAAGATGACCCCAAAATTTTCTCCCAAGCCTGTTCAAAGGTTCCAACCTGTAGGTAAATAGGTCAGCTGTCAAATACTTCTTTAAATATTTCTTACAGTTTTGCCAAACTTTTCATTAAATTTTTTTCATTCAATATTTTGTCCTGTTTTCAGTACTTGACAATGCAAATATAGTTGATAAAGGCAATGTTGATAGGTGTTGTCAAACATGAAGACAAACAAAAGGTCAACTCGACCTACGCAGTGGTGTATTGATTTGGAGTGAGGATACAACAGTACGCGAATGCTGGACAATGTTCTGAGAGTTGACAATAGGGCAATCTCACTCACTCGTGGCAGGAAGTGTAAGACGAACTACTGTTTACGTTTTCTTGTATTTAATGGACACACACTTCGACGACAGTACGAGCATCGTTACAGGAACACAAGTCGACATAAACAGCATAGTGTTGATCAATGGTCTACCATCATAAATTAGCATTCATGTTGAATAACATTGCAATGGAACATCTGTATACAAGCACTTAGATTTCCATTGTTTATCAATACAATCATCAGGCCTTACTGACCGGGCATGTCAGTTAATAAATAGGCCTACTGTTCAAACTTGAATCCTAAACAGGACCTCTTTCTAGCGAAGATTCCTTTAGGTAAATTACAGCAAATCTCTGTGAAGATAATGTTAACCCACTAGTATTGGGTTTTCTTTATAACTGTGATCTCTTAATCATCACCTGATAATAGGGAGGCATTCCCGTTCTCTGATGGATGATCGGCAATAAGTAGGATTCCAAAATAAATAGAATTCCAAAATGGCTTCTGGTTCCCTGTTGAGCATCGCTCACTATACGGATGTATAGCAAATCTTCAATCGAAGCTTTGTTCATCAACAATAAATGATTCTATAAGAATCAGCAT
Organism: Oreohelix idahoensis; assembly: GCA_024509875.1. Taxonomy (NCBI): domain Eukaryota; kingdom Metazoa; phylum Mollusca; class Gastropoda; order Stylommatophora; family Oreohelicidae; genus Oreohelix; species Oreohelix idahoensis. Next base: position 85,330 of record JAMPIV010017451.1, read on the forward strand.
ATTCTGTCCTCATAATTGCTGCATATAAACATATTCAGTGCTGCTAGATAACATGTCGTCCCGACATATATACATAGGTAAATTCATATCGGCGTCTGCCCATCTGAGCCTAGGAATGAAAGAGTTCAGTGAACAGTTCTTTACCTTGCCATACGAAATATACTAGCAAACACAAACACTCTCCTGGCGTTACTGAATCAACACTGGGGAACTCATGGATCTAACAATCCTAGAAGAAACTATCTTCGTTCCCATAATCAATCGAAGAGATCACAAACTTTGGACAGGTCTAAGACATGACGTCCCGCCAGGCTCCTTCATCACCGAAGAACTCCCTAACCTATCTTCATGCGCCGAAAACACCTGACCCCAAAGTACAGTACAAGGAAAAATAGTTCCACTTAAACATACTAAGATATCAAGATATAAGACATACTCGTCCTACATAGACAAGAACTATACATAGATTCGGGCCATAGATATTCTGAAGCAAGAACAATTTATTTCTAACCAAACACAGAATAGATCGCTGTAAACCTAGATTCCTTCGCTGAGTTCGATCTTCAGGAAAGATACAAGAACCGATAACTCACAGAATGAATACACATCGCCTAATCTGAGTTCTGTCCCTTTAGACTGAAAATCGTGAATTCAAAGCTAAATATATTTTTATCAGACAAATAAATACATTTTACATTTGTATGCGTATTTACGGTAATCTGTGCGCCTCACAAAAGAATATGCGCGCAACAGACTACCACACCCCCCGGGAAAAAAATGAAAATCATTTTTTTTTCATCTGAGAGCAACATACAATAGGCTCCCAACGCACAAATACTGCGCAGATGAGAAATATCTGGAAATTATTTAAGCCAAATATAGAACGACTGGTGAGAGTACATCTCAACCTCTCAGAGAAAGCATTTCTCTTAAGCATAAAAGTTTCCAGGGAGGTGTCAGCAACGCATACAACTATACTTGCAATGACACAATGCATATAACTATTTCATATTTAAGCATTATAAGTACATGATTAACAAAAAGAAAAATCATCAACGAGTACAGGTGAATATATATATATCAATGAACGTAGTGATAGTAGTGATAAAATCACTATATTACAAATCACCACGTGCATCTATCTTGATATAGAAAAGAAAAATCTGTTGTCGAGTTGGAAGTGTTAAGAAGTCCAAGACTCAACAGTTAAGTGGAATCATGTGGACATCTAGACAGAATGTCTGCCATCACATTATCTGATCCACGGATAGCTCGTACCGAAAAATGAAAAGGTTGAAGAGCAATTGCATATCGAGTAGACCTCGAGCTCTTCAAATTTTTACTCTGTATAGCCGTAAGAGCTTTCTGATCGGTTTCTACTATGAAATGTGCGCCTAGAAGGAATCTTTGTAGTTTGAGTATTGACCAAACCATAGCCAATAGTTCACGGTCTAAAACCGAATAATTCCTTTCTGCAGCATTAAGCTTTCTGGAGGTATACATTACAGGATGCAGAGTTCCAGAGTACTCTTGCATTAGTGCCGCTCCAATCCCAGTGGATGAAGCGTCACTACGAAGAACAAATGTCTTATCTGTAGTGGGTAACACTAAAATAGGTGGTGATGAAAACAAAGTTTTGATCTTATCCAAAGAGGATTGGCATTCTTGTGACCAGTGGACCAAATTAGGCGACCCTTTTTTTAGTAGTGTAGAAAGAGGTGCCATGATAGAGGATAGATTCGGAATGAATCTTCCATAAAATTGAATAAGACCTAAGAGACTTCGCACTTGCTTTTTAGTCTTAGGAATAGATATGTTAAGTATCTTAGTGATATTATGGTCCTCTGTCTTTAGGAACCCATGACCCACTCGGTGGCCTAAGAAAGAAATTTCGCTAAAACCAATGCAGGCTTTAGAGGGTTTCGCTGTCAGGTTATACTCGCGTAGAGTAGATAGTAATTCAACTAACCACGAATAGTGATCTTCCCAAGTATCGCTGAAAAGACAGATGTCGTCTAGATACGCGATGACATCTGACCGATAAGATAGAATTCGACGCATCATGCGTACGAATGTAGCTGGTGCGTTCATAAGGTCGAAAGGCATGAAATTCCATTGAAAAAGGCCTCTAGGTGTAGAAAAAGCCGTAAAAGGTTTGGCGCGTTCAGATAAAGGAACTTGCCAATATCCTTTGGACAAATCTAGTTTAGTGAAAAAATGAGATTTAGAAAGCCTAGTAAGTAGCTCTTCTAGTAAAGGCATAGATTCAGCATCGAACTTCGTAACTTGATTCAATTTGCGATAGTCAACGCAAAGACGTATGTTATTGTCTTTTTTCCGAACAATAACCATTGGCGAAGAATATGCAGAAGTGGATGGTTCAATTATTTTTAAATCTATCATCTCATCCAACTCCTTCTCAACCTGTGCTTGAAAATGTATAGGGATAGGATAAGGTCTGACCCTAATAGGATTATGGTCAGTTAGAATAATGTCATGTTCAATGACATGAGTTTGTCCAGGGATGTCAGTAAGGACATCCTGAAATGTTCGTAACATAGCCGAAACTTGTCGCTGTTCTCCTAAAGACAAATCCGGAGAAACAGTAACGTTTTTCCATGATTCACTAGAATGAAGTAGAATCATCGGAAGCGGAAGATTAACATCCGAGAAACGTGTTTCCTCATCCTGTATTACGGACAGTGATGAGTAATGACCATGTTGGACTGGTGAATCGTCCGTTGCCTGGAAAATAGGCTGTCAATAATCCGGACGTTCATGGAATTCCGTAAGCATATTGATGTGGAAGGTTTTATGCTTTCCATCAATATCGACAATGTAGTCAACATCGGAAATTTTCAAGATTATATCGTACGGACCTTTCCAAGAAATAAGAAGTCTGTTTTCCCTACAAGGTAGTAAAACAAATGCTTTGTCAGCAGGAAAAAGTTGTCGTAAGGTTCTTTTCTTATTGGCAAATTGTCTTGCCTTCTGCTTAGCAAATTCAGAAGAAGAAGTTGCCAATTTGCATGCTTCGATAATCATTTGTCTCAGCGCGATGACATATTCGTAAGAAGATTTCGTGTCATCGGTAATATTATCAGCGGTTATGAGATCATAAAGCAAAGACATAGGGCCGCGCGGTCGCGCGCCAAAGACAAGTTCAAAGGGAGAAAATCCTGTATGTTCATTGGGGACCTCTCTGTAAGCAAAGAGGGCCGCGGGTAAAACCCTTTCCCAATCTTGAGGATGATCCTCAGTTATCTTCCCTAGCAAGTTTTTGAGTGTTCTATTTAGCCGTTCGACCATCCCATTGGACATAGGATGATAGATACTACTCAAAGATTTCTCTAGCTGCAGAGTCGACATCACTTGAGACATGGTATCCGATATCAGTTGGATGTCATGATCTGATAATATTTCTCCGGGGAATCCCAGACGAGAAAATATAAGCCAAAGATCATCTGCAATGTCAGCAGTAGTAATGCTCTTCAGAGGAATAGCCTCTGGCCAACGTGTGCACATGTCCACACACGTTAAAATAAACTGATGTCCTCTAGCAGATTTGATCTTAAATGGACCAATGATGTCTATCGCCATTTTCTGAAATGATCGAATAGGAATGTCTGCAGCCTGAATAGGTGCAGCATGGCGTGGACCTTTGGATTTGACTTCTTGACATACTATACAAGATTGACAATAAATCCGTATGTCTTTGTTCACAAAAGGCCAAAAGAAAGCCGCAAGAACTCTTGACTTTGTACGGGAAAAACCCATATGTCCAGCACACTGAGAGTCGTGTGCGTGTTGCAAAATTTTAACTCTCAAATTCTTGGGCACAAGAATCTGAGAATGACTTGAATTAGCGGAGTCTTGCACCATACGTACAAGTACGCCATTCTTCATTGTAATCCAAGATTTACGCTTTGTATCTTTATTCGGATCACCTTTTGTTGCAAGCGTGAAGAATTTCTTTAGAGTCGGATCCTCTTCTTGCTGTTTTATCAATCGCTGGGAAGATATTCGCCAGAATCCTTTTGAATCGCCTTACGGCTCATCTTGACAGAGGTCTTTTACCTGAAAGTCAGTGTGGATTCCGGAAAGAACGTGGAACCACAAATATGGTGTTCGCTGCAAGACAGCTACAAGAAAAATGCCAAGAACAGCACTGTGACCTGTACACAGCTTTCATCGACTTGACAAAGGCGTTCGACACGGTCAGAAGAGAGGGTCTATGGAAGATCATGGCAAAATACGGCTGCCCAAAGAAATGTATCACAATAGTGCAGCAACTGCATGATGGAATGCAGGCTAGAGTTCAGGAAAACGGTGAGCTATCAGAGCCTTTCCCAGTCTCAAATGGAGTTAAACAAGGGTGCGTACTTGCACCGACTCTGTTCAGTATCATGTTTTCTGCTATGCTGACTGATGCTTTTATAGACGGGGACACAGGAATCGACATTAATTATCGTATTGATGGAAAATTGTTTAACCTTAGGAGGCTTCAAGCAAAAACCAAGGTCAAATCACACACCATCAGAGATCTTCTGTTTGCTGATGATTGTGCCCTCAATGCTGGCTCAGAGGCTGATCTGCAGCATAGTGTGGATAGATTCTCCGAAGCCTGCGCCAACTTTGGGCTTACCATCAACACGAAGAAAACAGAAATCATGTACCAACCAGCTCCTGGCACAGTTTATACTGAGCCAGTCATCAAGGTTAATGGTGAGAAACTGAATGTTGTGAACAGATTCACATACCTTGGTAGCACACTATCCCAGAACATTGTCATTGATGATGAGGTGAACACCAGGATCTCCAAAGCCAGCAGCACATTTGGCAGACTATACACCAACGTTTGGCATCGAAGTGGCATTAGTCTACAGACAAAGCTGAAGGTGTACAGAGCTGCGGTGCTTCCAGTGCTGCTATATGCATGTGAAACATGGACTGTATACAGGCGCCACGTAAAGAAGCTAAACCACTTCCATACGGTATGTCTCAGGAAGATAATGAACATCAAATGGCAAGACAAGATCCCGGATACCACCGTTCTTGACAGAGCTGGTATCCCTAGTATTGATACTATTCTGATGCAGTCACAAATTCGCTGGGCCGGTCATGTAGTCCGCATGCCAGACCATCGACTGCCAAAGATACTCTTTTATGGTGAGATGCAGAAGGGTAAACGCTCCCATGGTGGCCAAAAGAAGCGCTTCAAAGACACGTTAAAGACGTCATTGAAAACCTTTGACATAAACCCAGACACATGGGAAGCTGCTGCGCAAGACCGAACTGCTTGGCGCACATCTCTTCGTAAAGGTGCAGCAGCATGCGAATCATCCAGAAGAGCAGCAGCGGAACAGCGGAGACAAGCTAGAAAGGACCGTGAAATAAAACCTTCACATGAAGCAAACATTCCCTGCCCACACTGTCCAAGATCTTTCCAGGCCCGCATCGGGCTCTTCAGTCACCTTCGTACCCATAGACTAACCTAACATATTCTTAAATAATTGGATAAACAGAGTGGTCTTCATCACCCGTGATGGACGAACAACCATTCCAATGTAGACATGATGTCTAATAATGATAGCAGTCACTTGAAACAATAATGTAATCTATTAAATTCTAAATGAACTTGATTAATTAGCTCACAATCCCAATATCTGTTGGAAACAAGCCTTTAAATAAGGTCTTGTATAATCAACTGTGTACCTTTAGTAACAGCAATTAGTCATCAGTTGATTATTTCTCATAAGTTCACTACACAGCTAGTAGTGTATGATCAAGTATATTTTATAGTATATGTCAACCAATAACATACATAAACAAAAGACAATCAAGAAAAACAATACGAAAACATTTGCAGAAATCAACTTAATTAAATAGAAAACTAAAGAAACTAATCACAGAACCTGTGATGATAACTGCAAAGGAATAAACAAAACAAATAACGCCACAGTGTATAAATATAAATGAGTATAGAACTAAATTATAGGACAGGGTAGATCTACAAATACGAACAAATCAAAACAAAACTGAAGAACAGAAAAAATATTACGAAAACAACAATGGGTACAGATCGTCACAATTAACAGATATTGCAACAGATGTTGCAGCAAATTTCCAACCAAGAAAATTGCTCCCTATATAACACTAATATAGGACCAATATGACTCGGTATATCCTATACTAGTCACCTCACCAACCACCCACGACCTAGACCCACAAATAATATGCAAACATGTAAACATTAAACATAAATACATATATGTCATATAAATGCATATAATATAATGACATGTGTTGTAGAAGTGTCTGCAAAGAAGGCTCAGTATTATATCAATATGGTTCAGTTTCCACTGAAAACAAACTGCCACTTTAATAAACAATAGCTTTCTGTTTTAAATTATTACACTGTTCAACAATATGCAAAACACAAGAAGATCCACCGTTGACGTGTAGACTTCTCAGTTCGATAGTACTTCTCATCAACACAGTTAAATATTCACTTGTAAACAAACTCGCTGTGCTACGCTGTCTGTTCTATTTAAACACCGTCTGTTAACGAGCGCTGACCTATTTACAGTATACGATCGATAGGGCAGGTCATGCTGACTTCAACTGTAGCGTTGTACTGCTTGTGTGTCGTATCAGGCCACAGAAACCGGTCTGGTCTCAGTAGCTGACTTCGCAAAATGTCCACTGTGCTGATTGACCTAGGAAACTGGCCCACCAGTTGATAAAGACTACCAGTTGATAAATGCAGTGTTGTTAAACATGAAGACAAACAAAAGGTCAACTCGACCTACGCAGTGGTGTATTGATTTGGAGTGAGGATACAACAGTACGCGAATGCTGGACAATGTTCTGAGAGTTGACAATAGGGCAATCTCACTCACTCGTGGCAGGAAGTGTAAGACGAACTACTGTTTGCGTTTTCTTGTATTTAATGGACACACACTTCGACGACAGTACAAGCATCGTTACAGGAACACAAGTCGACATAAACAGCATAGTGTTGATCAATGGTCTACCATCATAAATTAGCATTCATGTTGAATAACATTGCAATGGAACATCTGTATACAAGCACTTAGATTTCCATTGTTTATCAATACAATCATCAGGCCTTACTGACCGGGCATGTCAGTTAATAAATAGGCCTACTGTTCAAACTTGACTCCTAAACAGGACCTCTTTCTAGCGAAGATTCCTTTAGGTAAATTACAGCAAATCTCTGTGAAGATAATGTTAACCCACTAGTATTGGCTTTTCTTTATAACTGTGATCTCTTAATCATCACCTGATAATAAGGAGGCATTCCCGTTCTCTGATGGATGATCGGCAATAAGTAGGATTCCAAAATAAATAGAATTCCAAAATGGCTTCTGGTTCCCTGTTGAGCATCGCTCACTATACGGATGTATAGCAAATCTTCAATCGAAGCTTTGTTCATCAACAATAAATGATTCTATAAGAATCAGCATATTCTATCCTCATAATTGCTGCATATAAACATATTCAGGGCTGCTAGATAACATGTCGTCCCAACATATATACATAGGTAAATTCATATCGGCGTCTGCCCATCTGAGCCTAGGAATGAAAGAGTTCAGTTAACAGTTCTTTACCTTGCCATACGAAATATACTAGCAAATACAAACACTCTCCTGGCGTTACTGAATCAACACTGGGGAACTCATGGATCTAACAATCCTAGAAGAAACTATCTTCGTTCCCATAATCAATCGAAGAGATCACAAACTTTGGACAGGTCTAAGACATGACGTCCCGCCAGGCTCCTTCATCACCGAAGAACTCCCTAACCTATCTTCATGCGCCGAAAAACCCTGACCCCAAAGTACAGTAAGAGGAAAAATAGTTCCACTTAAACATACTAAGATATCAAGATATAAGACATACTCGTCCTACATAGACAAGAACTACACATAGATTCGGGCCATAGATATTCTGAAGCAAGAACAATCTATTTCTAACCAAACACAGAATAGATCGCTGTAAACCTAGATTCCTCCGCTGAGTTCGATCTTCAGGAAAGATACAAGAACCGATAACTCACAGAATGAATACACATCGCCTAATCTGAGTTCTGTCCCTTTAGACTGAAAATCGTGAATTCAAAGCTAAATATATTTTTATCAGACAAATAAATACATTTTACATTTGTATGCGTATTTACTGTAATCTGTGCGCCCCACAAAAGAATATGCGCGCAACAATAGTATTGCAACATCAAAGGTAATCGATGAATGAGTCATACTGTTTGTAGTCGGTTAGGGTGGGTGACGTCAGCGCTAAATATAGAAAAAAAACAGTATGACTCTTTCATTTACAATGAAAAGTTTGGCAAAACTGTAAGAAATATTTAAAGAAGTATTGGACAGCTGACCTATTTACCTACAGGTTGGAACCTTTGAACAGGCTTGGGAGAAAATTTTGGGGTCATCTTTGGTGACTGGAAGAAAAGGTTTCACTAAAGTTTAAACCTTGCAGGACAAAAAAATGGAGCTACCCGTTTGATACCTGGAACAAATACTTAGTTACATTTATTTAATGTACTAAATTTCTATGGTCGCCTCATGTTTGGTACGATTGGGAGACAATATAAAACCTATCACCAGATGCCTCACGTGTTAAAAAAAAGTGAAACCTTAAATCCCGGGGGTTCGAACATACGAACGAGGGAATGCTTCTTTTATAAATTTCTACTATTGATCTCTTGTGTTTTGAGCTTGTCTGCAATGACGTGAATAGAAATAAGTAGCAGGGTTAGTCTTACACAGGTAAATCCCGTTGCAGATAGGCTATTTCGTCTACCAATACTCAAAACTCTACATGTTAGCCTTTTATTACGTTTTTCTAGATAGCTATATTTAGCCCTGACGTCACCCTCTAGCGATCTGGTTTCATAACTAGTGAGGTGAGCTCGCGTTTGCCTGTCAGAAATGCCGCTCATTTTCAAAAATATCGACGTCACGAGAGTCGATATAGGAGCTTTCTTGTCTGAGTGCGCGCGTTAAAAAAAGCACGTGTGTTTTGAGTTTTATTAAAATGGTTGAAAATGGTGTCGATATTGTTCCGATTGCAACCCGCAACACTAATGTGTATCTAGTTGCCGCCATAATCTAGTCTGCATATACCATATATTTCTACGGAGCCTTTTTGTGTTCAATAAAACTGTCTATTTGGTGTTGTCCAACCTGGCTTTTGACAGTATTTTTTATGTGAAGAATCCGGGTGTGTGCGGATCACTTACATAACTCTAGCTGGACATTGGGGTGATTAGATTTATTACTCGATGCTAGACGTAGTCAAGTCTCTAACACTTCACTCCCACCTCTCGATGCTGGTCCTAGTAAAGTCTCTAACACGTCGCGCCCCCTTCTCGAGGCTGTTTCTAGTGTAGTCTCTAACACTTCACTCCCACCTCTCGATGCTGGACCTGGTCATGTCTCTAATACTTCACTCCTAACACTTCACTCCCACCTCTAGACCTTTGTTATCTAACACTTAAATCCCACCTCTCGATGGTGGTCCTAGTCATGTCTCTAACACTTCACTCCCACCTCTCGCTGTTGGACCTAGACAAGTCTCTAACACTACCCTCCCACCTCTAGATGTTGGCCCTAGTAAATGCAAGTCTCTAACACTTCACTCCCACCTCTAGAGGCTGGACCTGGTATAGATAAATCTCTAACACTTCACTCCCACCTCTCGCTGCTGGACCTGGTATAATCATGTCTCTAACACTTCACTCCCACCTCTCGATGCTGGTCCTAGTATAGGCAAGTCTTTAACACTTCACTCCCACCTCTAGATGTTATAGGTGTTTGTAAAATATATATATATATATATTGTAATATGTACGTATAACTGTTGTATAAATAAACAACACATAACACAATACAATACAACGCACCACAATACAACCCACACACTATCTACACACACCCACCATTATCGAGCTAATATATTGCTATACCATAGACCATCACCTGGACATGTTTCAGACATGTCTGGACGCGGCGCACAAAAATTTTTTCACATCGACAACGCGTCAACGATCGATTACTTTTTCAACTAATCAGCTCTCTGTTAGCGTACAACAAGGCTGGCCGCCTTTCAAACCCAGATTAAAACTAGTTTTCCTTCATATAAATAGACACTTGGAAGACCAACGTCTAGGCACTCACGTTCATACTTTACTGAAGAGGTGGCGTGATAACGACAGACACTAGCGATCATATCTCGTTGAAGATGCCTTCCACTGTTCCCACCAATTGGGAGTACATGCGTAGAAGTGACGAAATGCTTAAACCGTTGGATAGTGGGTTGAAGGCCGCCTCTGTCAGTTTTTACCGAGGCCAGCCTTTACTACACGTGCGAAAATACTTTAGTGAGTCATTTCTAAAGTTTCCTACCAAAACCGGCGAGTATATTTCTATCACCTCACGGGCACCTTTCTATCGCCTCACGGGTACATTTCTATCACCTCAAAGGTACATTTCTATCACCTCACGGGCACATTTCTATGACCTCACCGGCACATTTCTATGACCTCACGGGCAATTTCTATCATCTCACGGGCACATTTTTATCACCTCACGATATACCCAGTGCACATCTCTGTCTGTGTGAAAGAATTTTTTAAAAACATTTTAGAAATGTTCTGCGCGCGAGAAATGTGGAACCAGAGTTATTAACAACAACCCTTGTCCCCATAGAGCAACCACTGACAACCACTTGGCCTATTTCTCTAATCTACCATCGAAGTTACCAAACACGGATAAATATCGTGTGTATACATATTAATATCTGTTGTAAAATATATATACAATAGAACTCCATTTATCCGAACCCCAATTATCCGAACATCCAATTATCCGAACACTTTTTCCAGAAAATAAAAATATATCAATCGCCACCAGTCACGTTAGACTACATTTCTGAATCTTTTCATGCGGCAAGCTTCAAATGTGTGCGAACAATTTGTAGAGGATGGGATGGGCTAATGGTCGGTCGCTTACGTACAGGAAGTCAGTTAGATCATAAAGTCAGTTAATATCTGGTTTACCAATCCAGTGTACGTGTGCGTTCTAGGCAGAACACTGGCTAAACAGACAGTTCAACTTAAAATAATTGTGTCTGCTACTACAGCAGAATAATTTTGGTGTACAAGTATTTCTCTGTGCGATATGGCATCTTCCAGTAGGCCTAAAGCATATAAAAGGAACCGCAATGTTTTGTCAATTGAAACGAAAACAGAAATTATCAAGAGACTAGGAAAAGGTGAAACTGTGTCTTCACTTGCGAGGATTTTCAATGTTGGGAAAGCTACCGTCTCTGACATCAAAAGCAAAAAGGATAAAATTATGAGTTTTGCATCGAAATTGGAGAGTGAAAATGGGTCGAAGAAACGTAAAACCATGAGAAATGCGAAATATTTGAAATTGGAAGAGGCTTTGTATATATGGTGTCTGCAAAGAAGAAGCAAATCGGAACCTATCTCTGGCTCTCTATTGTGTGAAAAGGCACTTCAGTTCAACAATCAACTTGACGGTCCTCCTGACTTTAAATCTCGTCATGGCATACGAGAACTGGAGATTCAAAGGGAATCTTTATCTAGCGATGCAACTGCCGCTGAAAATTTTAAAGAAACATTCTTGGCTTTTTTGGAAGAAGAAGGTTATTCACTCGATGATGTGTATAATGCCGATGAGACTGGTTTATACTGGAAATCATTGCCTCAAAAATTACTTGCATCGCAGCGCGAAGCAGCTGCCCCTGGGTTTAAAAAGTGCAAACAGAGAGTAACAATTTTGGTAGCCGCGAATGCCAGTGGACGTCATCGTTTTCCGGTGCTAATGATCGGCAAAGCCAAAAAACAACGTTGTTTAAAGAATGTGACATGTCTCCCATTGTGCTACAAAGCACAGAAGAGTGCTTGGATGAATAGTGAAATATTTCTTGATTGGTATACAAATCAGTTCATCCCAAATGTGAAGAGGTTGGGAGAACAAGAAAAGAAAACTGGAAAAGTAATTCTTCTACTGGATGATGCACCATCTCATCCAGAGACGGATACACTGAATGCAGTTGATGCAAATTTTAAAGTAATTTTTCTGCCTCCCAATGTAACAGCACTGATTCAACCAATGAATCAGGGTGTTATAGCAAAGCTTAAAAAGATGTACAAGAAGGAAGTCCTGCGTTGTTTATTGTTGGCTGAAGATGAAGAAAGTGTGGTGGCGTTTTCCAAAAAGCTTAATCTCAAAGACTGCTGCTATATGTTAGCTGATGCTTGGACCACCCTGTCACAAGATAATTTCAACAAGGCGTGGAATAGATTGCTTGGGAAAAAAGGAGGAAATGAAACTACTGCAGTGGACACAAATGATGATTGTATAAATGAAGTTGTGGAACTGTTTCAATGCCCGGATTTTCGGACTGTGACAAAGATGATGCCCACATGTGGCTAGAAGATGATAATGATTCTGGTTTTCAGTTTTTGAATGACGAAGAAATTTTGTCTTTTGTGCAAAAAGAAAACCAAATACATGTAGTGACCGATGACGAAGACTCCTCAGAAGTACATGATGTACTTGTAGATTATGAAGAAAAACCAAAACGTCGACCAAGTCCTGAAGAGGCCTTTATAGCACTAGAAACAGCGATGGCTTGGTACGAGCAAGAAGATGACAGCTGTCCTACACAGCTTCTGCTGTTGAAGAGAATGCGGGACTTAGCAACCAAAAGGAGACTATCCAGTTTGATGCAAAAGAGGATTCCTCATTATTTTAAATAGTGGGCTACATCTGTGCAAGTACATGTATTCGTAAGTTGCGCCTGGTTGTGAATCGTTTGTAATGTTATTTTGAAAACATTTCTCTTTCTTAAAAAAAAAAAAATAATACAAATAGTACATGCACTGCAGTGTAATGAAAGATTTTGGTGATACAGTAATCTAATACAGTGTGGGTATTATTATTACAGTACAAGTAAATATGTTTTATAGTGTATTTTCCTTGTGATGGTTAATTATTTTTAGAAATATGTGTACATGTACTCGATACATTATGTAATCCAATTATCCGAACATTTGATTATCCGAACGATGCTCGGTCCCATGGGGTTCGGATAAATGGAGTTCTACTGTAATGTATAAATATTGTATAAAAAAAACAACACAACACAAGGCCGAATCATACACAACACAACCACCCAAAAACCCAAACCCACCAGTTACACTACACCACACAACAAATACAATACCTACACACAAAAATACCAGACAAGATCAAAACCCATGCCACCCGCTCCCGCCCACACTCAAACACACACAACCACACACAAACGCGCACACACACACACGCCCGCACGCACACACTCACAGACGCACACACACAACCACAGACGCGCGCACAACCATACCCACACACACATACACGCACACAAGCGCACGCCCACACACGAACACACTTGCACACACACAGAGATGCGCCCACACACACACACGCACACACAACCACAGACGCGCGCACACAACCACATAAAACCCAAACCCATCAGTTACACCACACCACTCAACAATTACAATACCTACACACACAAATACTAGACAAGACCAAAAGCAATACCACCCGCGCACGCGCACACACACACACAACCACACGCGCACACAATCACAAAACCACACACACACGCACACACACAGATACGCGCGCACGCACACATACACACAACCACGCACGCGATCACCCCCACACACACACATATACACACGCACACACGCCCACACCCACACACACACGCACACACAACCACAGACGCGCGCACACACAACCACACACACACACACGCACACACAGACGCGCCCACACTGACACACACATACACACGAAACACGCACACACACACACACGAACACATGCAAACACACACGCGAACACACACCCGCACACACACACCCGCACACACCCGTACACACACAACCACCAATGCACGCACACACACACGCACGCACGCACAACCACAGACACGCACACACACACGCCAGCAACAGACACACAACACACACACACGAACTAGTATTGGAGATGTTCTCAGTTCCTGATATTAAAACAATTTACTTCCCCTCTTAAGTTTATGTTACAATGTTATTTTAAGATGGGGGTACATAATTTTGAGCTCAGCTGGCCACATCAGCTTATCTTGCGTGATGGCGGCAGGAAAAGACTCCTCTGCTCGATTTCTCCCCTGTGCTCTGGAGACACCTCACTGATAGCTAAATGGACCAAGGAGTATGCTGTCCGACTCTGGATTCAGCAAAGCTCTGACCAGGTGCTGCTCAATACCATCAAGACCACGGTCCCCGAAAACAAGAAGGATGTACCTTCTACTTCATAACTAATTGATACTCTAGTTCTACACTGAGCACAATACACCACAAACATTGAGTTCAGAGCGTTAGGCCAACTGTCAGCTTCATCTGAAATACTTTATACCAGTATTAACCTCCTTAATGGTTACTACGCCTCTGCAATTCCAGCATTATTTCTTTCTAGTCAATCATCTAGGTGTCAGTGTACTGTTTGGCCATTCCATGCCGTTTTACTTTCCTCCGACACCTTCTGTTCAGGCTGGAGCATTATAGGCTTTACATCATGTTTGCTACTGAACTACACATATATACAGGCATAAATTAACAATTCACATTCAATTTTCATTAAAAGATACTGAATGTTTCAAGCTTACCACAATTCATAGAATAAACACAGATACGTTGACTAGCAATGAATTCTGGCACAATTACTGGCACAAATTCCCATCTGCTTATGTTCCAGGCTTTTATTTAGCAAAAATATGAGCTGGCTTCAACGCACTGTTGCTTTATCAAGCTTATTTGAACTAGTGGTCTCGAACTAACGCTCCTAAGTGATTATATCAGCGAGTCTGGCCAATGGAGCCACGTTTCGACAAGTGTTTGAAAAAATTTTACCTTCCTACGTCTCCCCTAACAACCAAAGATAGTATTTATAGTCCGACCAATCGTGTTTAGTCTTATATTTGTTGCGCTCCAATCAATTTGGAGTTTACATGGTAGGCTATTTCCGTACGTAAGGTTTTAAAAATCTACCACTGAGCGATTCTGATTTTGGGTTTTGTCTGACAGCACCATCATTTTATTTTGGCTATAACTTGTTAATTCCTAGACTATTTGCGTAACGTTTTACATATTCTTTGTCAGCAAGCCCTAAGGAACCCAAATATACAAATTTAAAAGAGCTAAGTGGCTGCGTTCAAAATATGCAATTGCTTCTACCTTCTGTTTCGAAGATGTGCTGTCTGGGTACTGTAATGTTTTCAAACGTAAACCCATCTAATGTTATCTTTTCTAATAAGAGTTTTTCAGGATTTAAAAACCTAACTCTGGGAAGGTTAGTGTTTTTATCACTGTCCGTCCGAAAAAGTTAGTGCATGTGGCCTTACACGCGTGATAGTAGTAATTGTGTATCGCGCGACGCGTGTTTAATTTTGCATGCGTTCGGCTTTATGCCTCTCCCTTCTCTCTATCCTTTAGTCCATCTGTCTTTAGTTACGCCGTGTATAAAATGGAATGAATGAAATATTAAAATTAGGTCATTGTTCAGCTTGCGTATCTCACTGTTTTTCCAAGAAATACAGCACACGTTTCATTGAAGAAAGCGGGTAATAATATAGTAGGCTTTTACTATCAACGTGAAAGCGTTACAATTTGCAGACGAAGCATAAAACAAGGGGGATTTCGAGTACATTCTTTGTGACAGCACTGTTATTTTACCATTGCTCTTTTCTTTATTAGAATTTATTTGTTAGGCTTTATATTTACCTGATAATTTATATATGTGGATTAGAATATTTCACGACACCTCCCCTCTTAAAACAGACATTCCATGTCAGTCCTTTATTCTATATACACATAGATAAATGTAAGTCAACTTGACTTTACTCTGCTGTGGTGCTATCATGGTTTTATGTAGTTGGGTCCATTCAGAGTAGGCACTACTCATGAAATCTGCCTCAGACTTCTACAACCAATAATATATTTCGGTTATGTTACTGAACAGCCGCAAGTGTGAGTGCTTGTCTTAATGCTGCTTCGCAACCCGTATTCACCATTTCTCTTCTCTGAGTCTGCGCAATGACATGTCCAGAGAACCTTATATTTCCCTCAAAATGTACGTTATGAGGAGATAACATATACCTGGTGATAGCAGAGTTTTCGTAGTGGATCCCATAATCTTCTTATTATCCTGTATGAAACATTCGGAATATCCTCAATCAAAGAGGCAACTCAGGGATTCATTACGTTCCTCCGAAATGTTTACATCCAACAATTTTCTCATCATTCTAGAGAAGACACTAGGCGCATTCTTCAATCCAAATGGCAATCTATTACACTCATAGTGTCCTTCTGAGGTACTAAAAGCTAGGTATGGTCTAACCTCAGGCTTTACTGGAATCTGATAGTATCCTTTACTCAGATCCACTTTTGAGAAATATTTAGCTTTATTTAGTCTGGCAAACAGCTGATTTGTATCCGGCAATGGATCCACCTGTCCTTCTGTAATAGCATTCAGTCTCCTGTAATCTATACAGAGTCTATGTTCTCCAGAGGGCTTCCTTAAGAGTACAACACCGGAACTATATGAGGATTCACTGTGTGAAATAATTCCCTCCTTCAATAGATAGTCTATCTCTTCCTTCAAAGCTTTCTCCTTAGCAAACGGAATCGAATATGGTTTCATACAGACAGGTGTGGGGTCTATCAGTTTCATATCATATTCCAATAGGTTTGTATGCCCTGGTCGATCTGTTAACACCTCTGCATGATTATTTAGAACCTGTTGCACTCTCTCTTTCTGAGTTTTCGTTAAATGTGTACTGATTTTCACCTGTGCTGCTGTCTCACAGGGGTGTAATGGATATTCAAATGATGAAAGTGGTTCCTTTTTCATCTCCATGGCGATGGACAAGGTCAACAAGTGTGTCTCCTCCTGATGTTCTCTTTCCAAATATTTCTTCAGGAGATTCACATGATAGATTTTTTCTTTCCCCTTCTTATCTATCTTATAATTTGTTCTAGATACCTTCTCTAAAACTGTATATGGACCCTGCCATCCAATTTGTAACTTATTCTGACTCCCGGGCAAAAGAAGCAGTACTTTCTCTCCCACAGCCAAATCTCTGTCTTTCGCCTTCCTGTTATAATAGGCAGCATGTTTCTTCCTGGCTTGTTTCAAATTTTCATTGGCAAGTTTCCAGCCAGTTTTTAAACGAGTGGTCAGCTCATTCACATATTGGTATGAAGATGTAATGTTTTCCTCTGCCTTTTCATCAGTCCACGTTCTTAACAAAGCTACATATGGACCTTGAATTTTGTGGACCTATTTGTCCATGCACCGGTATGGTCTCTTCCACTCGAAGCTTTATAGTGATGATTTTTCCTCCCAGAATTATCATGCACAAAACGACCGCTACCAATTTTTCTCTTGGGGCTGTCTCCCCACTTAAAATTCTTGATGAGAGATTTCCTCCCTACATCCTCTTCCTCCAGTTTGTTTAAGTCCGATTGAGGGATTGTCGGCTTATCCTGGGGTAAGACATCTTTTTGCACTCTCTGCATAGTGGCCATTGTAAAACAGTTAAGTGAAGCTTGTCCGTGAAAAGGGGCTTCCCATTCCATTTGGTCCACTTTATCAAATCTATTTTTCTTTTTATTATCAGGCCTAATTTTGCCCCGTGGCGTGTCCAGGTCCTGATCAATGTTCCCACTTGTGGGTGTTCCCTCATGTGCTATGCTACACCTTTCTACAAAATTCTCAATGTCCCATCTTGCTTTGGGCCAATAATAATTGTGAGCCACCTTTTGAATGATGGTACCTATCTTCTCATGGTCCCCATCTGGTTTCACATGTAGGCTCCTTATTAAGTCTGCCCTATATCTTTTAGGAAGTACCAGCTGTCCCTGACCTTTGGATCTAGCTCCAGTCTTCCTATACATCAACTTGTTTTTCATGTAAAAATCTCCCTTGCCTGGAGTTGTATGACAAGTTGACAATTTTCTGAAACAAGGCTTGAGTGTTTTATCCCCAGCCTGTGCCTTCCTCATCTCTTCTGGAGTGGTATCCAACATAATATCCTCCTCCTGTCTTGAGGTCGACCTGACCTGAAGGGTTGCCATATACACAGGTTTCCTTCTGCAACGGTCAGTGTCATGATTGTCCATCTGACAATTCTTACACCACCTTTTTCCTTGGTTGAAAGATTTTCTTTCATCATATTTCCTTTCATCGAATTGTGGGAATTTATTTTTATTTTCATACCGTGGCCTATCAAACTGGTGCTTACCTTTGTTTTGATCCCTAGGATCAAATTTATTAAAGTTCTGTGGTGCCCTAAAGTTATCCACTTGTTTCTTTTTATTACCTGTTACCTCTGCTTGAGCTGCTTGATACCTTTCAGCAACATTTAGCAACTCACCAAGCCTCTCTGCACCTTGTTCCATGAGAAACTTTCTCAGGTCTGGAGCCATGGACTCTCTTAATTGCTCTATAAGGACCATTTCCTTAAGATCTTGGGTTTTCCCCAGAGAAGTCCATTTCTCCAAGTATGTCTCTATTCGTGCAGAGAACTGGTGATAGGTTTCACCTGACAGTAGTTTAGCATTCCTAAATTTTTTCCTATAGAATTCTGCATTCTTTTCATATCTTAACAAAAGAGCCTGCTTTAGCATGTCATAATTTTCCTGATCACCTCTGCTCAT
The DNA here is from genome assembly GCA_024509875.1 of Oreohelix idahoensis. Lineage (NCBI taxonomy): Eukaryota > Metazoa > Mollusca > Gastropoda > Stylommatophora > Oreohelicidae > Oreohelix > Oreohelix idahoensis. Next base: position 104,159 of record JAMPIV010017451.1, read on the forward strand.
TTTTGCAAAAACTTCATAAGCTGCCCCACGAAGTCCCTGAGATAACTTTAAGCTCCACCTTTCTCTCTCTAACCCATATGTGGTAGCTAATAGTTCATACCTATTTAGGTAGCTCTCTATATCATCGTCTTTCTCAACAAAATGATCTAAATGAAAATTCATAGCTGAGGTTGAGGCTCCTTGGCTAGCAGTGGCATCAGAGGCAAAGGGACTGGCACCATTTTCAGGAGCATGGCCTTGAAACTCAAACTCCCTTAGTCGTAACTCATGTTCCCTTTGTAATCTCTTCTCCTCCTTTTCTGCTTCCCTCTCTGCAGCTAATTTCTTGTCTTCCCTTTCTGCAGCTAATTTCTTCTCTTCCCTTTCTGCAGCTAATTTCGTCTCTTCCCTTTCTGCAGCTAATTTCTTCTCTTCCCTTTCTGCAGCCTGTCTTCTTTCCTCGGCTTCCAATGCTTTAGCCTCTTTGTCAGCCTCAATCTGCAACCTCTTAGTCTCAGCCTCAGCCTCTAACTTTCTTTCGGCTTCAAACCTTCTTTCTTCGCGTTCAATAAATTTGTCACATTCCGTAGTGACATAGGCAACCATAACTTGCCCATCTAATCCTAACTCTTTTGCAGTCTGAACAGCAGCAGATCGAAATTTGGCCAGGTCCGCCATTGTCTATCAGGTAAATTTATACAATGTCTAACCAACAATTCAATCTCTAAATATATCTAATGGACAACACAGGCACCGTGAGCTCAACCTTATTTAATTCCACCCAAGGATACCTTTTAATTCTTATATTCCCTGAAGTGAATTACCCCCACTATTTTTAATAGGTAAAGATTCAAAATCCCAAGAGCGAGACCCCAATATATGTGGTGAAGTGGGATGTTTCAAATATTTATAGGGGACTTAGTGTACTGACTGAGATCAGCTGTGAAGGTATCTATATCTAATAAGAGTAGTGTATTATAGATAACCTTACTTGCTGCCACATATATATATATCTCAGTCAGAATTATTCTGGAATAGTGTGATGACTACGTTGTATGTCTAGGGTATGTGTATGATGAAGTGTAAGTCATAACAACAACAGACAGATAAACAATTTAATTTATTCCACCACACTTGACAACACTGTGACACTCACATACATAAAACACTCTACAAGGATATCTTAAAGGAGTCACTGATAACTTTTCAAATAACAATATGTATTCATTGCTGTCATGAATGAATATGTGTCCTGATTCAAATAAAAAGGGAACCAGGAATCACAATCAATTTTAATTACAAGTTATATGTACAGAATTTCTCAATATGAATATTGTAGTGACATATATTATTAAAAGTATCCTATGTGTGTCAGTTGTGTAGTAGTAATATGAGGTAATACTGGTTTTGTTTTGTTCAAGCTCTGTTGGTATTTGTCATCATGACTTCAATAGATTGTCTTTATGGGAACTAGTATTGGAGATGTTCTCAGTTCCTGATATTAAAACAATTTACTTCCCCTCTTAAGTTTATGTTACAATTATATTTTAAGATGGGGGTACATAATTTTGAGCTCAGCTGGCCACATCAGCTTATCTTGCGTGATGGCGGCAGGAAAAGACTCCTCTGCTCGATTTCTCCCCTGTGCTCTGGAGACACCTCACTGATAGCTAAATGGACCAAGGAGTATGCTGTCCGACTCTGGATTCAGCAAAGCTCTGACCAGGTGCTGCTCAATACCATCAAGACCACGGTCCCTGAAAACAAGAAGGATGTACCTTCTACTTCATAACTAATTGATACTCTAGTTCTACACTGAGCACAATACACCACAAACATTGAGTTCAGAGCGTTAGGCCAACTGTCAGCTTCATCTGAAATACTTTATACCAGTATTAACCTCCTTAATGGTTACTACGCCTCTGCAATTCCAGCATTATTTCTTTCTAGTCAATCATCTAGGTGTCAGTGTACTGTTTGGCCATTCCATGCCGTTTTACTTTCCTCCGACACCTTCTGTTCAGGCTGGAGCATTATAGGCTTTACATCGTGTTTGCTACTGAACTACACATATATACAGGCATAAATTAACAATTCACATTCAATTTTCATTAAAAGATACTGAATGTTTCAAGCTTACCACAATTCATAGAATAAACACAGATACGTTGACTAGCAATGAATTCTGGCACAATTACTGGCACAAATTCCCATCTGCTTATGTTCCAGGCTTTTATTTAGCAAAAATATGAGCTGGCTTCAACGCACTGTTGCTTTATCAAGCTTATTTGAACTAGTGGTCTCGAACTAACGCTCCTAAGTGATTATATCAGCGAGTCTGGCCAATGGAGCCACGTTTCGACAAGTGTTTGAAAAAATTTTACCTTCCTACGTCTCCCCTAACAACCAAAGATAGTATTTATAGTCCGACCAATCGTGTTTAGTCTTATATTTGTTGCGCTCCAATCAATTTGGAGTTTACATGGTAGGCTATTTCCGTACGTAAGGTTTAAAAAAATCTACCACTGAGCGATTCTGATTTTGGGGTGTTGTCTGACAGCACCATCATTTTATTTTGGCTATAACTTGTTAATTCCTAGACTATTTGCGTAACGTTTTACATATTCTTTGTCAGCAAGCCCTAAGGAACCCAAATATACAAATTTAAAAGAGCTAAGTGGCTGCGTTCAAAATATGCAATTGCTTCTACCTTCTGTTTCGAAGATGTGCTGTCTGGGTACTGTAATGTTTTCAAACGTAAACCCATCTAATGTTATCTTTTCTAATAAGAGTTTTTCAGGATTTAAAAACCTAACTCTGGGAAGGTTAGTGTTTTTATCACTGTCCGTCCAAAAAAGTTAGTGCATGTGGCCTTACACGCGTGATAGTAGTAATTGTGTATCGCGCGACGCGTGTTTAATTTTGCATGCGTTCGGCTTTATGCCTCTCCCTTCTCTCTATCCTTTAGTCCATCTGTCTTTAGTTACGCCGTGTATAAAATGGAATGAATGAAATATTAAAATTAGGTCATTGTTCAGCTTGCGTATCTCACTGTTTTTCCAAGAAATACAGCACACGTTTCATTGAAGAAAGCGGGTAATAATATAGTAGGCTTTTACTATCAACGTGAAAGCGTTACAATTTGCAGACGAAGCATAAAACAAGGGGGATTTCGAGTACATTCTTTGTGACAGCACTGTTATTTTACCATTGCTCTTTTCTTTATTAGAATTTATTTGTTAGGCTTTATATTTACCTGATAATTTATATATGTGGATTAGAATATTTCACGACAGTCTCTAACACTTCACTGCAACCTTTCGACGCTGGCCCTAGTATAGTGACACGTCTCTTTCACTCCCA
>JAMPIV010017451.1:110000-167500 GCA_024509875.1 Oreohelix idahoensis
ATCCCAACATGCATCGTCACCCCCGCCACTACTCATATAAATATTGTACAATGCCAATATATGATATTGTTATTTGAAAAAAAAAATATATTAACTAAAATCTTTGTTATCTATGTATATAACTATTTATGTCTAAATATCGTATAACTGTTGTAATATATATATATATATATATATATATATATATATATATATATATATATATATATATATATATATATATATATATATATATATATATATATATATATATATGGTAATATATGTATAAATTTATGTCTAATTGTATAACTAAATATTGTAATATATGTCAAGGTCAGACACCGCAACCTAAGGGACGTAACCACTAATCTTGACCTCTTCTCTTTCTATTGGTTATTTCCCCTTCAAAAAATATTGCTATATAAAAAGTCACGCGCCACCGCCTGAAATCGATCGGAGTATTTTACTATATAAAAGTCACGCGCCACCGCCTGAACGCGACCTGTAAACAACATACTATACTACTTATGCCACGCGCTTCTTACTCCTAGCTTGGGACTCGATGTGACCATCCTTTAAATGCAAGCCAAGCTGGAGAAACTGGAGCTCATGACTTCAACTCAGCACATTTCGGAATGGCAGAACAGCCACAGGAAAAGCCTAGATCTACAGTGTAGATTATACCAAGGAGTCTTCAACTTGATATTGGCTACAAAAGAGCGAGAAGCTGAGCAGCCCTAGTTAAACAACAACAACAACAACAACAACACTTCACTTTGCATGATACAACTTCCAACAGATCACATTTCTGTTATCTTATTACAATTTTAATTAAATTTTTCTTTCTGTTTTTGTGCGTGTGAGCTATTTTTTAAAATCCTTTACTTAATATTTACCATATATGCCCTGATGTAGAAGCCATTTTTCGTTTTCACCCCAGGATTGTTGCCACGTCGATGGGCGGTTGTATTATTTTTATTTATTGTTCATGTTCCGCACTTAGATGCTGCTATCTTTTCTTTCTGTTTTTGCTCGTTCATCCATGACGAAGGCCTTATGCGGCAAAATAGGCAGTTTACTTAGCTCTAGTAATACGTATCCACCTTTTTTATAAAAAAACTCACAATTAATTCCACGTAATTACCCAAGCAACATCTGAACCCATGCATTCACAGATGAATAAGCAACACTTGCAACAAGAAGATGGGAGTGGAGGAGTCTTTCTGAGCTTAAGCACCGGTACACGAAAAAAAGCTGTCAGTGGCAACAGGAAAATTCTCAAGTAACTTCAGAGCAGAAGAGGCCTTGAAAACTGCAGCAACGGTAATACTGACAGAGGAACGCACAGAGAGACAAGTTGCTTTCTTCACTGATGCACTGTCAGCAATTAAAACGCCGAAGAGCCAGAATAATGCAGACCTGGATGACCTACGAGTAGTGCTAGCGATTCAAAAGAGTTGTGGTAAAATGGATTCCATCTCATTGTAACATCCCCAGCAAAGAAGCGTCTGACAGACTGGCAAAGGTAGGTGAAAATGTACCTCAGCCTGAAACAAGCATAACTTTTGTAGGGCAAAGTGTTTTATCAGAATCATGTACAGAAACAAATGGGTAGCAGAGCATCCAAGACTCCAAAATAATAATAATAATACGCATATTACCGGCTCAGCTGAAGATAACAAGTGGTAATCTTCATACTACGTACGGGCCACATCAGATTGGGAAGAAGAAGAAGAAGAAGAAGAAGAAGGAAATGAAGAAGAAGAATAAGAAAAAGAAGAAGAACAAAAGAAAGAATTTAAAAAAAGTTTTTCCTTAATGTGGAGAAGATATGTCAGCCCCTCCCCTTTCTACCACTCTATTGACATGTGAATCTCGAGTTCCCCAACTTGTCAGTCTCTAAAAATCTATCTTCGATACTATTAAAATCAAACCAGAATGTGTTTTAAGCTGAGTATTTGCTTGAATACTTTTTTCTTGTTCTGTATTGTATTATTTTTAAGGCTGGTTTCTTCCCCCCTGTCGTAGTTTTTTTATAGGAAAATTAAGACTTGGGTCGGTCCCTTCTGAATAGCTTAGAATAAGTGATAGTCACAGTGAGAGGTAGTAAATAGAAATAGATTTCCACGAGTGAGATGGTAGAAATTTATAGAGGCTGTCCCGGAAATCGAGAATCTCTCTCTCTCTTTCCGCCTATCTTCTACAACAGATCCAGAGGAGTCAGACAGTCTATAAAAAATTATGTATATATTAATATATCTCTATCCACTCACGTGCCCGCACATACAAGTGACGACAGTTAGACACACAGACGTGGGAAAACTATAACAAGGATTATATAGATATTATGGGAACGAACTGACCACCACACTGAAATAAATGTAGGTATAGTTTAATTATCATAGTAAACTTACATCACAACATAAAAATACATCGAAAGCATGTACACATAGTCATAAAAATCAAGGAATGCTACAATAGTGATAGACCCGTTTGTATGGTCCTTCCTCTGGATATATATAGCTCACAGTCCCGTTAGAAGAAAATGATAACCCCAGAGAGTTACAGATACATATGATTGAGTCTATGGTTTCCCCCTTTTAAGGTATGGACAGACTTGATACTCTGCTTTATTCTAAGGGAAAATATTGTTAGCAATAACTTGCATAAAGGAAGTTACAACGTGGGTGACTCAAACAAAGAACATCCTTCAGTCTACTTTCACTCGGTTCTTTCATCAGGGCCCTGACTCACACAACCTTACCTAAACTCGTGCTGTTGTTCGCCGTCTAGCGCAAACTTTGGGACACTCACACACTTTTTATCTGTTTCTTTCGTTTAATGAAGCGGATCCCAGCTCTGCATATTTGTTTGTTGGTTTCATCAAAATGGATCCGGGGAGCGTTTGCTTCATGCGATAGTTATTTCAGACTAAAGTTAGTGTTACTTGACTCACGAGGTAAGAATTAGGCTTAAGCGGGCACACAGTGTCAGAACACGAGGTTTCCGTAATTATGGAGATGACCGGTGGACAACTTCTCTCAACAGATAATCTAGGTTCACCACACACTTGGTCAACAATGTCGGAAAATTAATGTTTTAGATTTTTGTAATTATTCTCGCCACAAAGTAGCCTCAACACAGAGTTCGATGAGAATATGATCTGCCTCAAAGGCCCAGTATAAACATTTATTCTTTAAAAAAACCTGTTAGTGGGATTGGTATTCTGTCTATCTCTGAAGGCACACGCACTGTCAGACAGGTGGTACTTGAAAACCCACGTGGTTAAAGATATAAAATGTTTATGTTTCTCACAGGTATGTCTCTGTATTAAACGCCGGCAAAATTTGGGTTACCCCAGTATTCACTGAATAAAGAAAAACACATATGAAATATTTTACATATTATGTACTCAATATAACTTACGTTTTGAACTGCAAGCATAGAGCTTGACTTATCGTTTAAAACTTCCCGTGAAATAAGTTATATATAAAAATCCATCATCATGAATTAGGAATACCTACGTATTCCGTCAACACTCATGAGGCATCTAGCATTTATAAGTTAGTTTTAAAATATATTCTCTCGTCTGATTATTTAGAAGTTAAATTTAATTCATTAATAGCCAACTGAGTTTAAGCTAGAAATTATAATTTATTCTGTTTTTCCACTGTAACTCGTCTCCTAGAGAATATACCAGACTTAAAAATTATTCACTCAGGCAGTTTTCACACTTCGCCGAGAACTCAGCCTGATGACCGATGTGGCAGGTGAAAATGCGTAGACAAATGTCTCATTCTGCACCGTGAAGATGTCGGGTTTGACACCTCACCTGAGCGCTCAGCCGACGAAAACGCGCGTGTCAGCTGAATGTGCAGACAAAAGTCTGCTCGTATGTCTGAGATTGATGCATATTTACACATCTCGTCCACTGACATCTACGTAGTAGAATGCATATCCCAGTATGAGAAAGAAAGCGGGTAAACGTTAGAATGGGAAAATAGTAATGTTTATAGTCGCAAACGTACGAATGCGAAAAACACAGGAAAAGGATAAAAGAGCGATAATAAAATATGAGGACACGGGTAGAGAAAGAAGAGAACAATAGAAAATTTATTGATCATAATCTCTACGTGACCCCCCCCCCCCTCCCCTATGTATTAGAAAACACATTTAGGAAACCTGTAGATAGTATTACCAAGCAGTCCTTATTTTGAAATCCCCAGAGCACGAGAGTTAGAGAAAGCCCACATAAAAAAATGGAGAAGAGTGCTGGCGACTGACATGAAGGGGATGAAAAAGACATGGAAATACCTCAACCTGATGGCACGAGACATGAAGACTTGTCACACGTTTGTCGAAGGTACGTGCTCCTTGGGAAGAAGAAACAGAAGAATAAGAAGCCCCTAAAATTTAACTATAATGCACTGGCTTCCTAGCTAGGTGGTCCATGGTTCGATCCCCAGATGAGGTGGGATTTTTTAGACCGCGAACGGCTCCAGGATCGACCCAGCCTCATGAACTGGGTACCAGAGCAACTCTGGGAAGGTTAAGGCGGCCGACGTGATGCTGACCACATCACCCATTGTGTGCCGATGGTCAAGAAAATTTGGGCCGAACACCATATTCCCAACATGCCTCAATGGGCGTATAACGGGATCCTTTTTTAAAATTTAACTATATAGATTTCTTGGGCAGGTGAAGGTGGAAGGGAAATAGTACATTATCAAATACCTGTGTACCGTTAATTTGTACAACTGATTACATTCCATTTTCTTTTTTAAAATTTACTCAGTACTATCTCCTGATGACCTTTGCGCGAGTTCCTCATTTTTGTTAGCTCTGTCTCTAGCTGTTTCCTCCATATGTTCGTCGATCTGCCTCTGCTTCTCTTGACTTGGGGATTCCAGTCCGAGGACTGCCCGCTAATGCTATCAAAATGTTTCCTCCATGTATGTCCTATCCATCGCCAGCGAAATCTTCTGATATTTGTTCCACTGGCCCTTGTCTTGTTCTTGTCATCAGTTCTACCTTGCTGACTTTGTTGTACCACATCAATCCGTCTATTCTGTCCATGCACCGATTTATGAAAGTCTGTTACGTTTTTGTTGTTGTTTCTTGTTGTTGTTTTTTGTTGTTGTTTTTTGTTGTTGTTATATTGCAAATATAATATTGCTCCAATCCTTATTTAAACAAAAGTATTTTATAGCACAAATCGCAAAACTTGGAATTTTTTTAAAAATAAAAGCATTTCCCGTTTTTTCTTTTTTTTAATGGGGTGGGGGGTTACATGTAAGATTGAGTTGATGCACCATATCATTCGCTGTCAAAAATATTTAATCATCTGAAAGTTAAAATAAAAATAAATAAATAAAATAAAATAAAACATAAATAAATAAAATAAAATAAAAATTATTCTTTACGAAATCTTTATGATTTCACCACTTTATAAGATGCAGGGTTATCTATTTAGATAAATCTATTGGGGGAAAAGTGCGTCTTATATGTCGGGAAATTCGGCAATTAAAAAAAAACCAATTTAACATTTGACCATTCTTTTAAAATGAACTGACACATTCACCGTATTCAAACTACATGTTACCGGCCTGTACTAGCCCGCCATGCTTTTACCAAACGACAAAGCGTAAACGTAGACAAAGATAGGAATGGAGGGGAAATTGCGCAGGCGGGAAAAACAGAATGCGTATAATTCCTTAAGATAGCATACGTGACGAAGCATCGGAGTCGCCCAGACTTTATTTGTTGATTGAGTACTTTAAATTTTGGTCCGTGAAGATAGAAATTTTCGTTACTTTCATGGAAAACTAGTCCATTTTTTTATTGTTATTATTAATTTAAGCCCTCGCTTAAGGTTTCTGACTTTAAGGTAAGTTTGACTGAGATCAAATTTATTCGTTTTTAATTCCGTTTCTTTTTGTTTACAATTTCCTCATTAACAGCACAATTACCCTTATCTCTCCATGGAGCAAAGTTCTTCTACAAACTACTATCAAGCATGGGAAACAAAGAGCCAGGGATCCAGACCCCCCAGGACGACCCAGAGTCCGCTGGGAGGACATCATTAGACAATCTTTGAAGGACCGAGGACTAGAATGGAACCAGGCCAGGAGGAAGACAGCCGATAGGATAGTCTGGCGCTCTCTATTTGTGGTGGATTTTGATGTTATGAATTGTTGTTATGTATTAGTATTATAATAAATGAGATTAGCTATGAAGGTCCCTGAATTTACTCAATAGTATTGTGAACTTTTCAGGGTGCCTTTCCGCTACCACCCCCTTTATCTCATTCAAAATGTAGTTATATTAGTATATTAAATGACTTCGGGTTGTGTCTAGGGTTATGAATGTAGAGTGTGAAGCACAATAATTAACAAACATACAAACAAATAGTTTATTATTCACAACAGCACACAGTACTACCACAATAACATACAAACGACACTTTAAAAGGCTATCTTATTTAAGACTGTGGTTGAATTTTGTGTAAATAAGATTTTTACAGTTTTATTATCCTGATTCAAATTTATTTGTATCAGGACAGACAATTTAAAAGTGAAATCACAATAATCAATTACATCAGTCAAATAGCACAATAAATTCTTTGTCCATATATATATAATTATTAATCGAATATATTTATGTAGTGTTCTCCTACTTTAAGGTAATACTGGTGGTAATACTAGGTTGTTGTTTTAATCATGTCCTTCTGGAAATGTTTGTTTCTATTTTGTCACTTGTGGAACTATTAAATATTTGTCCCAGTTTTATTCACTGTAATTAGATCGTTCTTTTAAAGTTCTGTAGTTGAGCTTTCAGGTGCCGAACAAGAACTTATCTTGGCCGTATAATATATGTTGAACCTTTCCTCTGCTCGCTTGACAATCGGTTCCCTGTTTGATAGACAATGGCCACTAGCATGGGCTCTCAGTAAACAGGCAGAGTCCTGATTCAATCAGTTTTCAAGCGTTTGGTACCACATTAACGTCAGTACCCAGGACCTCACAATTTTTAAGGAAATATACACAGAGACGATGACTTACACAGTTTCGATCTGTCGTATTGCCCAGGCTGCTTAGAACTTGTATTTTAAAGCACAGCCTGATCTCATCTATCACTGTTGAAAATATTCTTAGGAATGGCGTTCCCTCTAACGCTTATTCTGACAATATCTTTTTAGTTAGCCAATCATTCTTAATTTTACAGTGTAAACAGTCTTTTCAAAAAATATCATTCAAACTTTTCCTACGTTACTTATGCTATTTATGTTTATTCAAAGGTCAGCCAATAATATTTAGTCTCCCTTCAAATGCCACCCAATCAGATTCACTGTACCATCCTAGCCTATCTGTCACCTACTTTTTTTTCCCCAAAAATATGCGATCCAATCTAAGCAGATATGACTTGACCTGACAGTATCTCTGATCTCTATGTATTGTTTTATCAATATTTAATTAGTTAAGGACTATTTATATAACTAATAACATATTCTTGGTCAGCAAATCTTCAGGTACACGAATATACAATTTTTAAGGGGCTATGTGGTTTGGTTCAAAATTCTACCTTTTTTTCTATGTTAGTTGTTTATTTTTAAACTACCTTTCGTTCATTCTTTTTCCATGTAATATCAAGCTGAATACGAGAGCTTAGGTCATTCATAATAAGAGCTTAACATGTTTACATGACCGAGGTGTCCACAATTCTAACTTTTTTCATTGTATTTGGGGAAACCCCTAAGGCAAAGCGTGCAAGTTGGTTGAAGAGTTAGAACCAATTGTGACGTGCTTTGCGTGTTGTTTTTCTAGCCTTTCCCCTCCTCGTTCCACAATGCATTTTAAGCACAATTTCTTAGAACTTGGAAAAGTGGGCATTTATGTCAAGGACGAATTTGAAGAATTGGGTACCGTTTTGTTCGGCTATTCGTTAGCAAATAATAATCTGAAGGCGTAGGCGATACCAACCGTTTCAGCAGAAAATTCTTTTGTACTTTTTTTTATCTTTTGCCTTTATGCCCTATACTGTTATATATTAATTTAGATATTGTATTTAGAAATTCACTACATTATTCCAAACCTATACACCTCACGGTAGAAGGGGAACGACTAAGTAAGTACTACTATCAAGTCTTGCTGTCCCGCGCCATCAGCTCAAGGTTTTTTTTCCGTATTTACCTCAGCCCTTTCCTTTCTGCCTCCATTTCTCCTCTCCGTGTATTTCTTGCTTTCCCTCTATCCCTCTTACCCTGGGAATTCATGAACAAAGACTACCTCGTATCGCTATCACCATGTTTTTTTCACTTTGTGTCCTATCTATCGCCAGCATCTTCATAATATCTCTTGTTCCACTGCCACTTGTCTGGTTTCTGTCACAGTTTTTGTAGCTTAGTTTCTACATACTAGCTCCACGCTGACCCCTAATTAATCGCTTTCTACGTAATGATTGGTAGATTGCACTGTTACTAATCTTTGTTCCCATTTCGGGCTCAAGTAGCATACTGCTGCTGGTGGCTGAGGGGATGCACATATTGCAAATGTCAAGAATAACGTATCCACAAATGTATAAACATGGGAAATATAGTCCATCCGATAAATATTCCGATGAGAGGTCACAACAAGTGGGTCTGAAGATACACAGGGAAAAGATAAAGATAATGAATACATGCAAATAAGGTTGAACTTGAAGAAACGCCAACTACAAGATGTAGAATCGTACGCATATCTTGGCAGTAAAATAGACAAAGGTGGAGGGACAGACAATGATATCAAAATAAGAATACAAAAAGCAAGAGGAGCTTTCATTGCATTGGTAAACATATGGAGATCAAGAGAAATCAAGTCCAGCACGAAAATAAGAATCTTCAACTCAAATGTGAAGTCAGTCCTATTGTATGGCTCTGAAACATGGAGAACAAGAAAAACAATAATAAAAAAGCTACAGACTTTCATAAACGGGTGCTTGCTTAAAATGGAAGGACTGAAATGGTATGACAAAGTCAAAAATGTGGAACTGATGACAAGAACCAGACAAGTGCCAGTGGAACAAGAGCTGAGAAGAAGACGCTGGCGATGGATAGGACACACAGTGAGGAAACCTGTTGATAGCATTACAAGGCAGTCCTTGTTCTGGTATAGACAGGGAAAGAGAGGCAGAGGTAGACCAAAAAACACATGGAGAAGAGAACTGGAAAAAGAGGTGAAAATGATGAGGAAAACATGGAAAGAACTTGAGCTGATGGCACGTGACAGGAGGACTTGGCATGTCTATGTTGAAGGCCTATGCTCCTTGGGAAGCTAAAGTGTATTGATTAATTGATTAATAAAAGTTTCACATTCCAGTTATGTTCACTAAATTCTAATACATGTAGGCACCAGGAATGCGTTTCTGGGTGAATTGGTGTAATAGAGGTCAACGTAAATCGAAACTATTTTATAACGCGAGTGAATGGGAAATCAATGACTTAAGTTCCCGCCACTCAAAAATTGATGAGCGTTATAACAATGGCATCATACATCGGTTTTAGTTCACTGACGAAGTCGCTAGTTCCAGATTGTCACAATTTTTTAAAAGAAAGACTGAAGAGTTTATAGTCATGATTTCCAATTCCTTGCTTTCAACATCTCGTAAAAAGAGGTCATGGATGCCATCAGTTGTGACCAATCTCACAGAACTCATCAGTGAATTTCTCCGTTGTCTGAAGGATGCGCTGAAAAGCCGCATGTCTTCATTTCTTTTGTAGAAAGGTCTTCATCTTCTGTTTTCTCGTCTTGTTGTTGGCTTAGTTGTGCAGTCAATTCTTCAAATGCTTCACCTTGTCACGTAGGGTTTATATTCATTTAATTTCCTACATCTTCTTCCTATTCTTTCACCCGAATTCTCTCTTTTATTATCTCTGTATTTCCTTTTTCCTGTATATTTTTCATCCATTCGTTTTGCGAATATTATTTTCATATAATTCGCAAACTTTACCTGTTTTCCTTTCTCTAAAACTGAGAATCGCACCTGGGTGGTATTGCGTACATGTCAGTCGCGCTGGTCGGATGATAGGCGTGAATTTACAGCATTCGCTAGACATTCGTCTGAGGGTCTCTGGCCTGGGGCGTGAAAATTCACCCGAGGGACATGGAAAGTAGACAGAGAGTCTGCATTTCAGTAAACGCATGAGGTTTTTCGTCAGGAAAACCCGGCTTAGCGTGAAAATCCACTCCGCACTGCAGACGGTGGTCTGAGATTTGCAACTCATGCAAGCCCTCGGCCACTGATGGCTGTTACGTCACGCGATAAGCGGACGAAGGTGTTATACGGACAGGGGAGACTATTTCGCTTGGCGAAATAAGATTAGGATCCTGTGTCCGATTTTAAAGATATTGGCCAAGTTTGAAACTTTAATTTCATTCTCGCTCATAGACTCACAGTAGATAGGTTGCTCGTAAACAGAATAGCTGTTAGCGAAGATCTCAGTTTGTTTCGGCAATTTGTCGAACTTCTAGACTTCCAGAAATATTTTCAGCATTTTTATTCTTAAGCTGTGCGACTACCTGTAATTCTGTGGTTGAGGTAATTAATATGATAGATATATAGATTTTGTGAGTGTTAAAGTGTTTAATCGCTTAATTCATTTTAATCTATTTCTTTAGCGCAGAAGAGAAATAAAGTGGTAGGCTATTATATTTTCTAGGGAAGCATTCAGTGGAAAGCAGAATAAAATTGAAATTTCTAGCTTATAACGGCAATTGTAGCTATTTATGAATTTTATTTAACCGCTAATACTCAGTCGAGTGTATTTTTCTAAACTAACGTATAAACTCTAGAATCGAGCCTCATGAATGGTGACGGAATACGCACGTGTTCCTAATTCATGAGGATTGCTGATTTTTAAATATAACTTACGTCACGGGAAGTTTAAATGATAAGCAAAGCTCTCTGCTTGCAAGTTTAAATGTAAGTTATAACCAGTACAGATTCTGTTTATTATATTATATGTGTTATTTTTCCTCCACACAGTGAAAGTTTTGGGGTGACCCTAACTTTACCAGCACCTAGTAGTAGTTTCCATACTTGTGAAGAAATAGACAGTCCTTATTTTGAACCACGTGGGTTTCTTAAGTACCACTGGTCTAACAGTGCATATGCAACCCGAGTTATCCAGAAATACTACATCCCAATAACGGGTTTTCAAAGACTGTAATGATAAATACTGGACCTTGGAGCCAGATCTTAATTTCTTCTAGAAACTCTACGTAATTTTTCTGCCTGGTGGCGCGAAATACTTCAAGTATTAACTAACATTTCCCGACTATATATATATATATATATATTTTTGTGGACGAATCTGTGGTGTGACTAAAGTGAATCCTATACTGAGGGAAGGCACCGACCTGACATTCATCATTTCTAGAAACCTACGCTATTGACACTGTGCTCTGCTAACTCCCGCGCCTGGAATAACTGTTAGGTGACTTAATCAGACATTTGAACAAATTTGCACTCCCAAGTAGTCGTTCCCGGAGACTCCGAGTTAAATACGTCTTTTGGAACTGGGGACTTCTTGGCAGAAGACTGCATTTTTTGAGTCTGTGTGAAAATCTAAAATCAGTGTGTTCCAAGAGGCAACGAGCAAAGTCGTGAGTACCTGTATGAGAGGCCATGGCGGAATGAATGAGTGTACGCTGGTTTGAGTGATATTTTTCACTATTATATCTTTGACACCCTGTTGCTGTCCTAATTTTTTTTTTCAATCTGCATAATTTGTTGCTAAGGCTAGAGTTCTTGTGTTTTTGTCTTAGGTTAAATCAGATTTTTTTTGTCAAACTCTGTGCATATAATTACGAGATAAAACAACGAAAACTCTTAGAATCAAACCCTATGTATCTGTGACTCTGGCGCCATCATCTGTTCTCTTAACGGGGCTGGGCTAAACCTAGAGTTAACACTATAAGAGGGCCATCATCCTTGCAACATTTCCTTGAATTTTTTATGACTATGTGTATATGTATTCTCCTTGATGTACTTTCTTTGATGTTGTGAGCCGATTTTTCCTGATATTAAAATCGCTCTTGAACTTAATAATAGTGTTTGGTCAGCTCGTTCTAGATAATATATATATCATTGTTATAGTTTTCCCACGTCTGTGTGTTTACCTGTCGTCAAGTGTATGTGCGTGCCTGTGAGTGATAGAAATATACGTAATATGTATATTGGTGTAGTCTGTCTGACGCTGTAACAACTGTTGTAGAAGATAGGTGAGAGAGAGAAGAATTCTTTTCGCTTTCAGAGACAGCCACTATATCAAAATCTATCATCTCACGTGTGTGGAAATTCTATTACCTTTCACTAACTCTCACTGAGCCCAATGGGCTGATCACCCGTTGGCTTGTCACACCGATTACGGAAACAACGGCAGATGGATCTATTTGTTGTTGCCCTAAAGACGCCGCTAGGCGTGATGGGAAACTACAACAGAGAAAATCAATCTGCTGTTGCCCTTAAGACGCCACAAGGCGTGATGGCCTCTGACTGCTTGGTCGGTCTTTGGCTAAGGACGGAAGAAGAAGAAGAACTCTCACTGAGTCTATCACCTATTCAAACCTATTCAGAAGGGACCAAACCTAGTCTTAATTCTCCTATCGAAAATCTACGACACACCTGAAAGAGCTCTTCATGGCTTTCTGTTACATATTCATATATAACTTCGTCCATACCCACCTCTTGTACCAGTCTTCCAACTTCTTTAATATAATAAACACAAATTTATAATAATATTTCATGTTAATGTAATAATAATTTTTAAAGTATCTACTTTGTTCGATATGTTTTTACCTTATGTTTCAAATCAACCTTATTTTGAATCAGCGCAAGCTGGACCGGTCAAATCGAAGACTACCTGTAATCTTCTCTCAGACGCTCCTGTATTCTATTAAAAAGTTTATGTACAGAGAGGTACACAGGTGATTAAAAAGGTACTCCTTATTTTTAAATGTTATATCCCCACCTCCATCCACCGGATATACACGAAACAAATGTGAGAACAATGAACAATAACTGCCTTGTGACAACTAAGTTTTATTATTAAGTGGCGGGCGCGTGATACTCATATCAGGGCCCAATATTCAACATAGGCATCTGTTTTCCTCTTATTTTGTGGGAAAAGTGTGTGCTACAAGTTGCCTATAATTTATTTTTTACTTTTTTTCCCAGATACAACTTACTTACTTACTCGCTCCACTTCTACTGTGAGGTGTAGAGATTTGGAAGAGAGAGCGCCATAGTATCCTATCGGCTGTCTTCATAATGGCCTCGTTCCATTCTAGTCCTTGGTCCTTCAGAGATTGTCTAATGGTGTCCTCCCAGCGGACTCTGGGTCGTCCTCCCAGCGGACTATGGGTCGTCTTGGAGGTCTTGAACTTGGCTCTTAGTCTCCCCTACCTGCCGTGGCAGCCGATCTTCTTCCATTCTGCAGACATGACCAAGCCATCTTAGTTCGAATTGTTCTTGGGTTGCGGAATATGTCTCTTTGTGTTATTTCAACTACCTTTCTCAGATACCTCATTTCTGCGGTTTGAATCCCAGAGACAAAATAAAACAAAATAAAATACAAAATTAAAATTTAAATTATGTTACAACAGACAGCTTCTTCTCATCTCCTGTCCCACTGACACGTGTCTGGTTCTTGTCTTCAGTTCCACATTAGTGGAATTCACACCATTTCAATCTTTTATTCTACGCAAGCACGCATTTATGAAAGTCTGTAGCTTTTTAGTTGTTGTTTTTGTTTTTCTCCATGTTTCAGTGCCACACAAAAAGACTGACTTAACATTTGAATTGTCTTTTTGGTTCTTGTGTCTTTGTTCACCCATTCTGAAATTAAATGACCACACCGTATTCCGTACATTTGCCTGCGAACAGTTACTCTAATTGCAATTCGCAGGTAGGGGTGGCAGGACGAGCGCGGGGTTAGTCTATTATGCATTTAGCAGGTAGGGGTGGCAGCGTGGCACAAGAATGTATTAAGCATAGCTTTATGATGCATTGGAGTGAAGTGTTAGAGACTTCACTACAGTAAGACAAGCTTTATGATGCATTGGAGTGAAGTGTTACAGACTTCACTACAGTAAGACCAGCTTTATGATGCACTGGAGTGAAGTGTTACAGACTTCACTACAGTAAGACCAGCTGTATGATACAGGGGAGTAAAGTGTTAGAGACTTCACTACAGATAACACCAGCATTATGATACAGGTGAGTGAAGTGTTAGAGACTTCACTACAGTAAGACCAGCTTTATGATACAGGGGAGTGAAGTGTTAGAGATTTCACTACAGTAAGACCATCTTTATGATACAGGGGAGTGAAGTGATAGAGACTTCACTACAGATAATACCAGCTTTATGATACAGGTGAGTGAAGTGTTTGAGACTTCACTACAGTAAGACCAGCTTTATGATACAGGGGAGTGAAGTGTTAGAGACTTCACTACAGTAAGACCAGCTGTATGATGCAGAGGAGTGAAGTGTTAGAGACTTCACTACATGTGTGACTTTTTGTGGCGACATATCGTAATCAAGTTCTTCAGTCAGACCCGTTTGACAGTATCCTTCATGACATTACAGAATTTTGGCCTCCTCTTTAAATTGTGCTGCTACGAACGAACATGTGTATGTCCTGATATGTTCATAGCTTCAGCGATCCTGGGTGATCTGTTCCCCTCACGGTCCTTTTTAGGGCCTAGAAAACCCACAAAACTGCACCCACCACGGTCCTTTTTAGGGCCCTCAAAATTGCACCACGGTCCTGTTTAGGGCCCACAAAACCAACAAAACTGTACCCTGGCAAGAAATCAACCGCATAGCTTGAATATACCCCCGCAGGGATTCATAGAGTGCACAAGCTGTATTCAAATCCTGGTCAGAAGATTGCAAAGAAGCACTGGTCATTTGAAAACGCTGTAATACTTGTTCCCACAGTATGATCATTATTCCTGTTTCTAACTTCATCATGGTTGAAAGTAGACCACGAGCCTGTTGACGACACTCTGCCTTCTGATCATTGTTATCTGAAATATCATCCAAGACTTGTTTTATTGCAGAAAAGCTGTGTAAAAGTGTTTTTGTTGCATCTGCTCGAGCGGACCACCTGGTATCTGACAGTCTTTTCACAAAGGGTAAATGGGACTTATTATGAGTACCGCCAGCACTTAATACAGTAGAAAGGAGACCCCACCGGTAGGTAGAAGCAGAAAAGAAGGTGTACAGGCTTTCAACAAATCCAGAGAAAATGACTGCTTCCGTCCGCAAACAGTTAAGATAAAAATAATGAAGAGTCACACTAAGTCACCCTCTTATGCTCTTTCTCTCACAATTTCGTGACACCAAATGAAAAGGCGCTAAAGATGGCATAAATCACAAGATCATTGGATTAACGCTCATATTAGAAGATGACCAAAAAATTATGTACATATTTATTGGCGCGGGGCCCCAAAAAGCGCGGGGCTCGTAGCATATGCTACTTTTGCTACTACGTTAATCCGGCTCTGATTGTGTCAATATTTGACAAGGATCAGTGCGTAGCGAGGGGACCCCCCCTCCCCACCCAGCCCTCTCCACCCAGCGGCGAAAACAAATAAAGGACTTCTTGCCATGGTAGAGTTTTGTTGGTTTTGTGGGCCCTAAACAGGACCGAGGTGCAGTTTTGTAGGCCCTAAACAGGACCGTGGTGCAGTTTTGTGGGTTTTGTGGGCCCTAAAAAGGACCGTGGTGGGTGCAGTTTTGTGGGTTTTCTGGGCCCTAAAAAGGACCATGGTGCAGTTTTGTGAGTTTTCTGGGCCCAACAAAGACACAATACCCAGCACAGTTTCTCCAGAGGTCGTCCAATGCAGGGAAACGGATTTGGCACGCGTTAGGAGGGATCTCTAGCCGTGTCCTCAGCAGGGGTAGCAACAACAAAAGCTCTAACCATAGGTCTCATATACAACATGAAAAGCGAGGAAAACTGAATGAACTCCACACAATAACAAAAGAACCACCATTAGTACACAATAATAGCACTCAAAATGAAGTCACCATACATCCCGACCCAAGTTCCTGTCTAATCACCACTGAGAACAGGAATTACAGAGCGCTCATACATACAGGAGGGGCACAGCGGGCTGATCATCCGCTTGCCAGCCGCTCTGATTACGGAAACAACAATTGATTTTTTTGTTGTACCAATAAACGCCATTAGGCGTAACGGAACAACAATTAATTTCTTGTTGCCCTAAGACGCCTCTAGGCGTACTGGCCGCGAACTGCTTTGTCAGTTCGGGGCTAAGGATGGAAGAAGATACATACAGGAGCATCTGTAAGCCTCATAAGGGAACAACTTTATAAGCAAATAAAGAAATACGCACAGTTCCAGCATTCCAGAACATATATGGCCTCTGTAACTGGGGAAGAATTGAAATCCTTAGGCATTACCCATGTCACATTTAAGATTGGCAGCCAGACAATCACACGTGCATTCGTTATCACTAGAAGCATGAGTAGAAATTTAACCCTAGGAAAAGATTTTCTGTCAAAACACCAAGCCCGGATATAATTTGATCTACGGAAAATAAGAATAAATGAAGAATATGTAGAACTCCAAGATGACATGCATATTGCATCATTGATTCGTTTAACAGCCCCGGTTACCCTCTTACCAAATTCATTAGTCATAGCCAAGGGTAGGATCAAAGCATCACAATATATATAACCTGGACAAACTATTCACGTGGAACCCATATCGGGAGAAGATATAAATGAAGACCCAATGCTATTTATTACGGAAGGAATAGCAGAAGTCACAACAAACAGAGACTTCCCGGTTATGATAGTCAACACATCTGGTAAAACGACAACCATTGCTAGAGGTGTTATCATAGCTCAAGTACAATCATCCTCCATACGAGACACCTATAAAACTAAACAAGGTAACACTGACCGACATAATGCAGGCGAGAGTCATACCCATCAATCCCCGCCCCCGCATCAGACCACACAATACACCCCCCGCCACCCCATTGACTCTGCTGCATGGCACGTTAGGTCTAGAGGTAAGACTGATCGAGATAGGAGGTTTCATAAACAAAACATCACTTCGCAGAACCATACCCATCAGTCCCCGCGTCAGACAACACAATACACCCCCCGCCGCCTCCAAGGTTCAGTGCAAGTGCTTCGACACACCATAATACCCCCATGGAGAAAGACGGAGAGTTCAAAACAAGCTAAACAATTGACCGGAGGATACCTAGAAGCACCGAAAAGAGATATGGTATACACGGATGGCACAGAATATTATCAGAACACCCGCAAATATCGAACACGAAGACAACCAGAAATCGATTATTAGTTGAAATACACAGATATGGTTGATCAAGAGATCATTATAGAAGCCTATCGGAGTACACAGTCTCCTAAGCCTAAGGAAAAACGTAGCCCCACGAGGAACACTGGCGAACTGGGAGAGAGATTTGTCGCGCGATGACATTTTTCGCGCGAATGTAAGAAAAAAAATGTAAGAAAAAGTACGGTGCTCCATTTGGCTTCGAAATTTCAACAATTTTAATCTGTGGGTGAATAAAGACACAAGTACCGTCTTTTTTGTGATGTTTGCTTCATATAAATTAGAAAGGACTGAAGATATAACAACTTAAAAATAGAAAGATACTTTTCCATGACCCTGTATATGGTTATAATCAATCATGACCCGATTGGTTCTTCCTTCCTTCCTTCCCTCGTTCGTCCTGAAAAGGACGTTGGTTGCGTTGTGTCCGTTTACAGCGAAGCTGCGGTATTTGCGCCTTTCGGCCGACACATCCGACTTCCGCACAGCAATTTTTGAGACCGGGTTTGCCTTCCCTCTTCGATCCCTACTCCTCAGCCAGACTGCAGTGATGCAGCCTGTTTCCAGGACCACCACGTGGAGGGGGAGTAGGGTCTTGGTCAGCTCAGGTTCGCTGACCCTGACGCAGGCAGTCAAGCTTTGGGTCGCTTACTGCATTCCTCACTTTTGATGCGTCTTGGGTCCCATTGGTTCATATTGTGCCAAGTTGCAGCGAATAGTAACGGGGCTACCGTGCCATGTCATGCCTGGTGGCGTAGAAGATCATGTCTCTCCACAACTTCCTGTCTCCAGTACTATTTTTCAATTCCGCTACTGACTTCTTTGCATGCCGTGATGTCAAATTGTCCATTATCTTCTCTCTTTGTCATGCTCTATCTCTTTTTCCTTAATTATTTCATATTGTTACGATATGTTCCAGCTTTCCTCTTCTCATAACATGAACAAAGGAGGTGGATTACTTCTTTCTAACATGAGGAATAAGCTTCCTTTGTACATTGTCCTCTTTCAAGACATCCTCATTACTCTTTTTAGCTGTCCGTGGTATTTTTAACCTTCTTCTATAAAAGCACATCTCTGTGGTCTCCAGTGCTTTTCCTGCTTGTTTACGTAATGTCCATGACTCACTTCTGTATTTCAGGATTGGTTCTATATAACACTGAGGAACTCTCTTTCATACTTCCAATGACAAAAAATTATTGCATAAAATACTTTTCATTTTAAAGAATGTTGTTTTTGCCTCGGCTATTCTGCTCTTCACTTCTGAGATACATATACCATCCGATGTTTTTAACGTGCCTAGGTATTTGAATCTATAGACCTGTTTTAAAACTGTTCCATTGACTTTGATAGTTCATTCTGGGGAAGCCATTTTCTTTGAGACGATCATTGCTTCTGTCTTTTTGCTATTAAAGCTAAGGCCTTCATTTTTACTTTCTGTCACTATTGTACCAACCATTTCGTGAAACTCTTTTCACATTTTTTTGTGTTGGCTATCAATACTGTCTCATCAGCGTGGATCTACCGTAATAACACTAAAAGCAGTCCTCACAGTGTATCCCCCTGAACTAATCCCCAAGAACATATTGTAAAAATGTCATTATTGTACACATCGGAACCGTTACAAAAATTGACGCGACTTGGACTTTTCTTTACCGCCGTACGATCATATAAGCAGTGATGTCGACTAGAACTCGTGTCGGACTTAAGTCACCACACCGACTAGATTCGCGACTCAACATTTATTTTTTGCATTAGCGACTAAGAGCTTGCCATTTTTTTCTAACCCACTCGCCGTACTGAGATATTATTTCTGAAATGTATTACATACTGAAAATAACACACTGTTAATGACTAATTTTCTGTAAAATTATCACAAATAAAAGCAGTTAGTAAATAAAATACTAAAAATGTAGATTATAATTTTTTTAAAGTTCTTATTCATAATGGATGCTGTGATTTTTCGAATAAATGCAGTTGTGACTATAAACAGTTTTAAGATGAGACTCAACTCGCGACTCGAAATGAAAGCTACTTTTAGGAACTTGCGACTCGACTTGAGACATGTACTAAGAGAATTAAGACTTGTTAAGAAAGACTTAAAAACAACTCTTGCATTTAAGACTTTTGCTTTTGCTGACTTATGTCACTTTGTCATTGTTCTGTTGGTGTTGCAACACGTTCTAAATGTCGACTACTCAAATCAACCCTACTGAAAGAGGATTGTTTTTCTTTTGCGTTTTCAATTATGTTTTTTTATTACGTCGACTTCGATAGGGACATTCCCATATTGCTAAATGTTTACGAGAAACGTCTCAAATTAACAATAACTTTTTTTTTTTAATGAAAAGATAATTAATGAAGGAGATCAAAATTGGTAGGTAGGTAGTCCCATAACAGATACCGCCGTAGGGGAGTGAAGTGTTAGAGACTTCAAAATATTAGGTCCAGCATTGAGAGGTAGGGTGACCAGTTCCCTTCCTCGCTGCTTTTTCCTTCCCTAACTCAAAGTCAGGTACTCATTTACAGCTGGGTAGACTATGGCGTTTCGGTACTGTGTTGGTTATGGAACAACCGCAACGGGTAAAGGAATTTAGGACAGTAAGTTTATGGACAACACATTTTTTACTTTCATAGCTGCCTCAGATAAGCAGAATGGATAACATCACGACTCAAGAGCCAGTTTATTATTGCAAATGAAGTGTAGCGAGTTCAATTACAGGTGCTGGCAGTTAAAACAAACAACCCATGAGAGGAGGATAACAGTGATGTAGTCATAACTTTCTTAAATCAATCCCAGCCCTGATATATTTATATCTTCTTCTTCTTTGATTCATAACCGCCAACCGTCAAAGCACTCAGTGGCCACCACGTCACCTGGCATCTTGTAGGGCAGCAACAAATTGATTCGACTTTGCTCGGTGGGCGGCCATCCTTCGTACAGTGCCTCAACTCTGGTTCATTCTTTGCATCTCGGTTTCCACAGTTCTCCGCCAAGTAGTTTTTGGTCTGCCTCTCTTTCGCTTTCCTTCGGGGGGTCCATAGCATAGCTGTTCTTGTGATGGTATCAGTGTAGTTGTACAGGGTATAGGTTTGGATGGTAACTTACACAGATTTACTCGGAACTACGAAAACCAAGGAAGTTGATACTAACCAACCAACCTTATTCTCCTGTACGTACGCGGCTAACCTATAAAAAGAGGCAGCGCTGTATTCAAACCGCACACTAACACAAAACAGGCCAGCGAGATAGACAGAAGAAGAGAGCTGCCAAGGCTAATACTTTGCTGTATGCTTGCCGTGCAGATTTACTTCACCAATTCAAGTCTAATCTGTGCTTAACATCTATCCTAGAGGGTATGTAGAATTACTGTATATATTTTTGAACTTAATATCACTGTTTATTTCAAGATTTTAGTTAGTTGATCTACATCGTTAGGACATGAATGTACCATGCAGAATGTTTGTATTTACTGGTATGATTGCTGAAGATGGAAACCGACAATATAACCAACAGTGACTCAGCAGAGTCCTGTCAACCGTCCTTGTCAGGATTAATATAACCTGCTATAAAGTACAGCACTATTAATAGCTGACTTGGCATTCAATATGTGATAGGCAATGGAAGCATCATACATCAGTTTAACATGTATTTCGTTTAGTCATGTATATATCATTTGAGAAAATGTTCTGCAGTTAGACACCTGTCTTGTCTCGCTATTGCTAAATCATACTGAGCCATGTATCATTCACATACATGCAAACATCTGAGACACACTCATATCATACACACTAGGACGTGTGGGTTCCATAAACACGGACTAGCAACATATCTATCATTGTTCACAGGTTCATATGAGTCATCATCTACCTGAGATCTAGAGTTCAGGTCAATCCAAGCTGAGACTTCACTATTTTCATACATAATTATATTTCTGTTTTCTTCAGTACTACTTCTGAAACTACACACTTAAAATCTTTCGCTACAGGTCCCTTTCTCCTATTCCACCATCCCATCTACCTCAGACTTTACCCTCGAAGAGAATTAAACTTAATCACTCGAGAGAAAACTTTCTTTACATTTAAATTGAAAAGCTTTATATTTACTTTACATTCAAATGAAAAGGTTAAAAGTATAGATAGAATATGTTTACATTAACTTCTACACTGATTAAAAAGCTTTGAAACTATCTTTAATTTGAAAGTGCATATGTTTAAATAGACATTTACACTGGTTTGAAAATGAAATAATATAATTACAATGTACATCATTTATTTCATCTTTTCCTCCATGCTCCATATGCAACTTGGGACTACCTATGCTTTTTAGTTCTCTTTAACAAACTAGCAATGAAGCAATCACCAGCCCTTGCAGTGGTGGTTCATGAATTCATCATTCTATATGATGAGGTTGCCAGCCTCAAATGACTTGGACATTCATGTAGCAATTTTCACATATATGAATTATAGTAATGACAATTATAAAATTAAAAATATACAACTTACGCCAATCTTGGCGCACAGACTGTTTGCTCAGATGAATAAACTCACTTGACTAGGCCTCTTATACGTGTTCCTGGGGGTCGTTATTTAATACTAGATTCGCTCTTTGACTCCGTGTTTTCGGTTTGCTCAGATCCCGGTACCTTATTAAATAAAAGAGATGTCCTGGGCTGTTTAAGTCCTTCAAAATACTTCAACAAAAGTCCGGTATGAAAAATTGAATTCTAACTTCTGGCAGCCTGATTTCATCTTGGCAACGATCTTCACAGTGCCATAAAACTGCGAAAAGGTCAGGTTATATGGCCCTTCTTCCCCCGCATTTGTTTTGTTACGATGATAAGAAAGCTCCAATCGTTTCAAACATGTGTGTTGTGTGGGGTAATTTCAAAATTATTTCCACCTGAAATAATATGCGTGATGCAAAAGGTCTCGTCTCCCATATCTGGAATGAAAACATCCGATCCTCTCTTGGCCATGTTTACAAATAACTTATTATTACTTTAATATAAAGTAATGTCTTTGTAACACGGTGTGCCGGAAACGATGATGTCATGCATGTCTGTCGAAAATGTGCCGCACAGACGAGTAATCAAACTCCTTATCAGTCGCTTGAGCACACAAAATCCGTCTCTTTACCATCGTGGCAGAGAACGCACCCTGGCCTTATCAGCGATTAAACAACTGTGCTGCGCGATTTTAATGTTATCGCGTAGCCTGATGTCGGGCACACCCGAAATTAACCAACATGGTTGTCGGCTAATATTATCTTATCAGTTCCTTCCCAAGCAGGGAGTAACAGGTAAGCAAACAGACATGACGACTTATCAATGAGAGGAGTGTAAAAACGTGACAATACAAAATATCTGCCACATAGCAGAGAAAAAAAAGGTGCCGAACATGGAAAAGCACGTAACCTAGTCAGTACAAAAAAGGCACTGATTACTGCCGTAGTGAAGCAGAGATCGACCCAATAATGTCACAGCCATTATGTGGTACTGCGCAGTTCGTTTTACCTGTTTTGGGCTGCCATAAAATGAATTGTCTATGGATGGGTTATGTGGTGGGGGGAGTTGTCTCATTCCCAGGAGTGCAGAGCATTGTAGTAGATGGTGTCCTACAGTCTCCAACTGGTTTGGGCAGTGTATACATTTTGCTATATTTTGTGAACACATTCTATGTCTGTAGCCATTTAGTGTAGAGCGACCTGTTCTCAATCTGAAAATGTTGGTTTGAGTTATATATATATATATATATATATATATATATATATATATATATATATATATATATATATATATATATATATATATATATATATATATATATATATATATATATATATATATATATATATATATATATATATATATATATATATATATATATATATATATATATATATATATATATCCTCGGGACTCGAAATCTATGTATTAGAAAACAGCTTAAGCCTGTGAAGACGTTCTTATTATTCAAGCGTGACATTTCGCATAAGTACATTATTGTAAATATACATCATTTGTAGTAGGTCGCGATGCCCTCGCTGGCTATTCGCTTGTTATGAAACTTGAGTTTACTGAATATTGACTAGGCTGTAACATCTGAAAGTTAATTGTATTGTTTCCCTAAGGCTGTGTAATGCAACTTTTTTGTCAGTCTGAACCTTTTTTTTCACACACTGCATCTGATGCTGATTGTTTAAAGACAATCTTTGTTGGAAATGCAACTTTATCAGTGGCCTTGATTAGCAAACCTTTAGGTTTACAAGGCGTGCGAGTTAACCTGTACACAACATAAGTGTATATGTATGAGTGTTTGCGTATTCCATAATGTGATTGAAAAAGGTACTTTCTATTTGTTGTTGTTCTCGTTTAACTAGGGTTGCTTAGCTCCTTGCTCTTTTGCAGCCAATTCCAAATTGAAGACTCCTTGGTATTACCTACATTGGAGATCTAGGTTTCTCCTGTGGTTTTTCTCCTATTCCAAAACTTGTCGAGCTGAAGTCATGAGCTCCAGTTTCTCAAGTTTGGCTTGCATTTAAAGGATCATCACATCTTTTCCAAAGCTAGGAGGAAGTAGCGTGGCATATTGTTCATCTCACGCCATCCAAGGGGGCTGTCCAGTTATGTAGAGCTAAAATGTTGTGCTGTGGTGATGGGTTCTCCCAATGAATGGTCACGGCCTCCACAGAGCCACTTCTCAACTCCCCCAGCCTATCATGGGTTTACTGTAAGATCCTCCTGCATGCAGCCGACCAGGTAAAAACCAGAGTTCCATCTGGGGCTCAAGTGACACCTCCAAGCTTAGCGTACAAAGATGGGTTCTCTGCAACAGGGGGAATCCCTGGAAGTGTCTGGATGATTTCAGGAGTCATTGACGGTGCTATTATACTCACAAATTAAGGTTTATGTCCACATCTGTATAATATAGCACTGTATTTAGCCGGTTGTCATTTAAGGATGACGCCAGATATGACTCCATGCATACTTTCTATTTGTAAATGTTAATATCCTCGCTTGTAACTATTACGCAGTGCAGTTCACTTAAGCGGAACTCGTTTAAATCGAATGTCGCTTATGTAGAAGCATTTCTGAAGATCCCGGCCAAATGTTTTCTTTGGCTTTGTTAAAAAACCCCGGTTAAGTCAAATTCTGATAACTAGATTTTTCGGATAAGTGGAACCAATTTTTGTCTCCAAACTCAAATCTGGACTCGGATGAGTAGACGTTCGGCTTTCATTGCGTAACTAACAGTACTACATGGTCGCCATAACTTTTTGGTGAACAGGCGATAATAGGTTAATAAACGTCCCAGCTTCAGTCAGCATTAAATGAAAATTCCATTCAAGCGATTAAAAAGCTGTATTTTTGTAATAATTTTTTTATCATAAATGTTAGTAACATTCTAAGACATAAGACGCATCAACAGTGAGGAATGCAGTCAGCGACCCATAGCTGATTGCTTGCGTCAGGGTCAGCGAACCAGAGTTGACCAAGACTCTACTCCACCTCCAACTGGTGGTCCTGGAAACAGGCTGCATCACTGCAGTCTGGCTGAGAGAATAGGGATCAAAGTGGGAAGGCAAACCCGGTCCTAAAGAATGCCGTGCCAAAGTCCGATGTGTCGGGCCGAAAGTCGCAGATATCGCAGCTTTGCTGTAAACGGCGACACAACGCAACCAACGTCCTTTTTAGGACGAACGCAGAAGAAGAAGTAACATTCATGTACATGAATATTTGTACAAGCTAAATCAGAGCTTAAGACATGAAAGGTACAGGTAGTCCCATAGCATATGCTGCCGTAGGGAAATGACGTGATAGAGACTTTACATGCTAGGTTCACCTTCGAAAGGTGGGGTGATAGTTCTCTTTCATGCTGTCTTTGCTTTCTATAACTCAGGAGTAGAGACAGGTACCCATTAACAGCTGGGTAGACTTGAGCGTGACGCGTTTCGAACCCGGTAACTTTTCGAGAGAGGCCAGCGCGCTAGCCACTCTGCCAATCGGACGCTCAGTCCAAGAGGAAGCAAGTATTAACATTTTAAAACAGCTAAATAAAAATAATTAAATAAATAAAGTGATACAGACTTTCATAAACTGGTGTTTGTGCTGAATAAAAGGATTGAAATGATGTTACAAAATCACTAGTGTGGAATTAATGGAAGGAACCAAACACGCACCAGTGGAATGAGAGCTTATTACCAGCTCATCAGAAAGAGCCAGTTAAAATCTTTAGACTTCGCACGGGCCACAACAGATTGGGATATCACCTTTTCAACAAGCTAAAGATCGGAACTACCGTGGCACCGAAAAAATGACTGCTTGTCGTAAAATTCGAATCTGTCTTACACCACACTCAAATTCCCCGCTCAAAAACTAGCTATAATATTTGAATCCAAATTAACTATAGTGTTTGAAGCAGTCTAAGAGCCTAGTACAAATTTAACAACCAATCAAAGTGCTTCTTTGGGGGGGGGGGAGGGGGGGGGGGTAAGGATAAAGAAACCTTTTAACTTGGTAACAATGCCTATTTTGTGTTTTTGACCGAACGAAGATATTTTATTCCTTAACAACTAAAGATAGTTAAATAGAAAGAAATATCTCACATTATAGCGCTGATATTGCTTAACTCATAAACATAAATATTCCCTCATAAATAAATTATATTAACTTAGAAAAATTTATTTTAGTGATATTTTCACATCAGGGTAATGCAAAATTTAATTACTTAAAAATTACCCCGATTGCAATGCAAAGAAATAACTGAGGGAACACCATATAGAACGATAGAGAACAATGAGCCGTTTAATTATCACTTTTGATAATTAAAATCGGTCCGCTAATAACTATAATATAAAATATTTAAAATTAGTCAGATTATACAAACACGCTTAGAACCGCATAAGTCACAAGTCTCAAAAATTAACTTTTGTCGTTGCCTCCGATTGGGTGGATGTAGTTCTATAAATAGTAACAAGATGGTACGATCGGGGCCATTAGATTCAAAAAATCTACACCGAGCTGACAGCATTGGAAAGATAGAAAGATCAAGTCTTTGCCTTCTGATCTGAAAGCAGTTCTAAGATCCATTAGATGGCCAGTTCAGCTTGAGTGTGTGACTAAATTTACCTGAGGGTAAGAAAGATATATTTATTTTCTTATTTTGTTAATTATTAACCTGTGAGTAAACAGCCTATTTGTTCGAGTGCTAGTAGAAAGTGAAACTAATGTGTTGTGCCATACTGACTCATTTATAAAGGTGTGTAGTTTTGCAGACATGTACGAAATGAAAAAAATGTGTACAGTGTTTCCAAATAGGGCACAAAATTTACGACAGTAAGTGTTAGTAGTGGTTTAAATTGGTATTTTCTTCTGGAGTGACACACTGTTCCAAGATCATGTGATAAACGTACAGGAGAAGTTAGAATGAAGTAATCAATAGGTCACATGCTGTTTTGTACTTACCATGATTATTGTATGGAAGCCAAGCATGGACGAGGGACACTAACAT
Organism: Oreohelix idahoensis; assembly: GCA_024509875.1. NCBI lineage: Eukaryota > Metazoa > Mollusca > Gastropoda > Stylommatophora > Oreohelicidae > Oreohelix > Oreohelix idahoensis. The sequence continues at coordinate 136,871 of JAMPIV010017451.1, forward strand.
TGAATCCAAACAGAAAAAGAATGATTACACGAAACTGATTGTAGGCAACGGAATTCAAGGTCTTGTGCAACTTGTTAGCACAAATATCTGACAAGGGTAAGTTATAATATTGTTTAGGGGTGAATGGATTGAGGCAGACTTCTACATGGAATGGGTTGTCCTTTTATTCCAGGTTATATCACGAAATTACCTCGTGGCTGTATTCACTTGAGAGGAAGTGTGTGGGTGATGAGAGCTCCTCATACAACTGGAGCCAGACCCCATCTTCGCAGTTAGGAGTCACAAAGTTGGTGATCCTGACAAATGTTTTACAGAACAGCAGCAGCAACATTCTAAAGTTAAGTTCTTTAGGAAGGCAATGTCAGTTTATCCAAACCATTCACCAAAAAGTATTCAAAATAAACTTACAACCCTTTGTAAGATGAAAGTATCAGACCTTCCAAAGCAATCAAGAGACCTTACGGTGTAATACTAGCAGAAGTATCAATATTATGAACAGGAACTGTGTGTGTAGTTATTCCAGTGACCACTTTACAAAAATGGAACATATTTTCCAAAATATTTATTTTACTGTGTAAATATCATTTTCTTGATTTTGAGAATTCCTGACCTAAAAGATTGAGGTTCAGGACAATTAAATTGTACATAAAATTTCATACAGCCTTGCTTAAATAATTTTATTAAAGTCGAAGTTCTGTTCGAAATTAATCATTAATTATATTAAATACATTCCCCTAGACCCGTAGCTAAATCAGTTTGGGATCAGGAGAGGTAGCAGTTCGGGACTCAGAGTACACCATCAACATCTTCTCTGAGAACTTACATAGCTTGACCCCACTTTGATGTCTATACACCCTTGCTCTTTTCAGAGAAGGGGGTATTACTTATAAGACCAGTCTCTTATCTAGCATTATCCTGGTATCATCTGATACACCTAATTGTCCAGGTCAACAATTCAGAACAAATTCATCTCCCCACTAGAAATGAATAGCGTTCAGAGACTGTCCTTTCTGACTTTCGAACTTCTCGAACATACGAGGGAATTCCCCTATCATAATTTACTTTATCGTCATAGTCAATCAAGCATACAAGCGTTGTAACCCAAAATCTAACTGGTCACCAAACATAATCAAGGTTGCTCCCCTTTGACCTTTACATTACACCGCCCCCCGGGGAAAAAATGATTCTATCTTTTTTTTTTGACAAATACATCCCCAACAAATTAAGAGGACAATGAAACTCTACCATAAGCGTACAAAAATTATCTTATACTAAGTCAAAATTATATATCTACATGAAAAAATATAAGCATACAAGCGTTGTAACCAAAAATCTAACTGGTCACCAAACATAATCAAGATTGCTCCCCTTTGACCTTTACATTACAAGTCAGAAAGTTGGTCAGACTGCTCAGTGCCGTGATGCAATGGACTATTATTTCGCAAGCGAGAATGTAACAATCCCCACACTGGCCACCACTGATAAGACGAATGGTGCTATTTTCTCTCAAACCGTTAAACAGGCTATTAAATAATACCGTGTTGAATATCCCCGCTACACGGGCTAATATAATTAGGTCGAGGTTCCGTAGTAAAGCCACCCTTGGCAAAGACAAGACGTTCTGTATACATATAGGCCACGCCCACCACAGGGCTGTTTGTAAATATGAGTTATTACTGCAACGCCTGGAAGGTAGATTGAATGTGTGCTGGCAGAGTCGTTCACACCACCGGTACATACACAAGAGTCAATGGAGTGTTGAACGACTGATGACATTTAACAAGGGTTTATTAAGTCACAGCACATCATCACGTTGACATAGACGAATACAATTACATCGAATCATCACAGCTTCATAACCTCAGCGAAACAATAATAACAGTTAATGGATCCTTTCATCGAACGGTCGTAATCACCGTGTTAATACAATAAATATGCCCTCGTCAAAGATGCTCCTAACATCACCGTACTATAAATACTGCACACAGCAGATATATAAATCAAGGCCTAAAGTACTCACAAACATCCATCAGCAAACGGTCGGCATCACCGTGCTATAAATACTGCACACAGCAGATATATAAATCAAGGCCTAAAGTACTCACAAAAATCCATCAGCAAACGGTCAGCATCACCGTGCTATAAATACTGCACACAGCAGATATATATCAAGGCCTAAAGTACTCACAAAAATCCATCAGCAAACGGTCGGCATCACCGTGCTATAAATACTGCACACAGCAGATATATATCAAGGCCTAAAGTACTCACAAAAATCCATCAGCAAACGGTCAGCATCACCGTGCTATAAATACTGCACACAGCAGATATATATATCAAGGCCTAAAGTACTCACAAAATCCATCAGCAAACGGTCAGCATCACCGTGCTATAAATACTGCAGCTTACGAAAAATGCTGTACACACAGCGAAAACAAGTCGACATCCTAAGCACTGTACAGGCATACACCATAAAAAAAAACACCAGGCTTGACCAGGTCGGTCCACGCCCAGACACACACTCGTCCCGCCAAAAAAGCCCGTCACGAGAATCGGCTGTTTTGAACACCGCTCTCAATACATGCGGCTTAGCCACGAGCCAATCACAGCTCAACAATTCAGAACAAATTCATCTCCCCACCAGAAATGAATAGCGTTCAGAGACTGTCCTTTCTGATTTTCGAACTTCTCGAACATACGAGGGAATTCCCCTATCATAATTTACTTTATCGTCATAGTCAATCAAGCATACAAGCGTTGTAACCCAAAATCTAACTGGTCACCAAACATAATCAAGATTGCTCCCCTTTGACCTTTACATTATCTCATAGTTTATTAACATCAAAACCTCTTATGACACTGCTGAACATCTGCTTCAAAAATGTTCACTAACATATGACGAACCAAGACAGTACATATGACCATCACTAGTACCATCACTGGAAAAACTCTCTGGAGATACAAATAGCCTCAAGCTGACTACTGCTGTCTTAGAGAAAACAAAATTATGTGGACGTCTGAGAGAAGGAAAAGAAGAAGATTGAGAGGCGAGGAGAATACGGTGGAGCAAGACAGGACACGACTCGTGTTACTGGGGCCCGAAAGGAGAGCAAAGAATAGTAACACTGTTCCCTGCCATGCATGTCGTAGAAAGCGACTAAGGAGGGTTGGGCAAGGGGCTGGTTACCCCATTCTGTAAAAAATTTAAACCACAAAAAACTTCAACAAACATGAACAAGTCAATAAAGGAAAATAAAACACAGCCATCCAAGACAGGGGAAGGTCCTCTCGTAGGGAGGCGTATGATGCAACACAGAGAAAGCCGAAAGGAGTCTGTGTTACTGACTAACCTTCGTTCTTCTAGGAGAACATCCAGATTTGGCACCTGGAATGTTCGGACATTAAACGAACAAGGGAAAGTGGCACAAGCGGTAGCAGAAATGAGGGAATATAAAATCGAGGTTCTGGGACTGTGTGAAACAAAGTGGAAGAGGGGTAGACAAGAAGAAACTCATCACAGGTGAATTGTTGCTGTCCTCAGGACATGAAGACGAAAGTTCACACCACAGGGAAGGTGTAGCTCTTATGTTATCTAAAGAAGCACAAAAAGCACTTATTGAATGGGAAGCCTTTGGACCCAGAATAATAACAGCTACTTTTAAAACAGCTAAAAAGAAAATAAATGTAAATGTCATCCAATGTTATGCACCAACTAATGAACAAGAAAAGTCTGTGAAAGAAGCATATTTTACTAGACTACAGGAAATTATGGAAAAAGTAAAAAGAAGAGACATCACAATTTTGATGGGTGACATGAATGCAAAGATAGGTACAGTCAACACCGGATTTGAAGAAGTCATGGGAAAACATGGGCTAGGAATAATGAATGGAAATGGGGAACTATTCTCAAACTTCTGTGCTTCAAATCAACTGGCTATAGGAGGAAGCATGTTTCCACATAAGAGAATACACAAGGCAACATGGATATCACCAGACCATAGAACAGAAAATCAGGTTGATCATATATGAATAAACAAGAAGTTTAGATCATCATTGCAGGATGCAAAGATATATAGAGGAGCAGATGGGGCATCAGATCACCACCTTCTGATAGCCAAAGTAAAAATGAAACTCAAGAGATATGCAACAATGCACAATTATAGACAACAATTTAATGTAGGACATCTAAGAAATCAAGAAACAAGAGACAAATTTGCGGTCACAATATCCAACAAATTCCAAATGCTCCAACAGCTGGAAGATGTAGAGAATTCAGAAGACTATTGGCAGCAAATCAAAACGGTATGGAATGAGACATGTGAAGAAATCTGGGGAAAAGAGAACGACAACAAAAAGCATGGATAACAACAGAAACCATCAATAAGATAAAAGACAGAAAAGACAAGAAAGCAGATTTAAACACAAGTAAAACCAGAAGTTCCAAAGCCAAGGCTCAAGAAGTGTACACAGAAGCAAACAAAGAAGTAAAAAGGAGTTTCAAAATAGACAAGAGGAAGTATATTGAGGAGTTGGCAAGAGAGGCAGAAGATGCTGCAGCCAAAGGAAATATGAGAGAACTGTATAACAGCACAAAGAAGCTAACAGGGAAGTACAAGCAAACAAGTTGCCTCATAAAAGAGAAGAATGTAAAACTGCTCAGCAATATACAAGAGCAAATGAAGAGGTGGACAGAATATTGTGAGGATCTTCTCAATAGACCAGCTCCACAAAACCCCCCGGACATCCAGCCAGCAGAAGAAGAGCTACAAATTAACGGTGAAAGACCAACGAAGGAAGAAATAAAGAAAGCCATAAAGCTTCTAAGAGATGGAAAAGCCGTCTGGACCTGATGGCATTCCAGCAGAGGCAATCAAAGCAGATATCAACACGGCTACAGAGATGTTATATAAATTACTTGGTAAAGTCTGGGAAAAGGAAAAGATACCAGCAGAATGGAAGGAAGGATATCTAGTTAAGTTGTCTAAGAAGGGAAATTTACAAAAGTGCACAAATTACACAGACAAACAACATTTTTCTTTCTTATATAAGAATAAGTGTTCTTAGGTCAGTTTCTTGCGCTGATTTCAAATCTGAAATCCGTTTATCTCTATCACGTCGGGTTCTTAAGATATTTGTGAATAAATATATTTTTGGGAAATCGTTATTTGCTCCGTTTAATTTTTACTATATAACTTATTAAAAATTAATAAAAAGCAACATAATTCTACTTTTTATACTGCTAAAAGATGCATGACATATGTTACGCGATTTTTCAAATAGTTACTGTATTTTGAAATAATTCTGAGCAAAATATGGCTTCTAGAAGTTGTAGAAATTCGGCTGATCTGTTCTGTTACGTGTGCGGATATTTTACCGATCGTGTTGACCAGAAAAAACTTTACACCATTACTAAAGAAAGCATATGAACTTTATTTCGATTCAAAAGTTGATGATGCAAATAAATCTTGGAAGCCAAATGCAGTTTGTTCGATACATTGGCAGGTTGGTTACGAAAATCGCCGAAGCATAAGTCGATGCCTTTTGGAGTGCCAGTAATATGGCGTGAACATACAAATCGCACTACTGATTGTTACTTCTGCTTGACAAATATCCATGGTTTCACTTTTAAAACTAGAAAGTCTGTGGTTTATCCAAATATTGAATCGGTTTCGAAACCAGTGCCTCATGATCCAATCACGTGTCTGATCCAAGTACCACCAGAACAATATCCGCTGGACGTGAATGAACCATCAGAAAGTGATAGTTTACCTGCTTTAGAAACTAATTCTTACTTAGATTACATACCGTTGAATGATGGTGTTTACTTAATTAACCATTCAGAACTTTCAGATCTAATACGTGATCTCGCTCTTACCAAAGGACACGCGGAATTACTCGGTTCGCGACTCAAAGAATGGAATCTTTTAGCGCCCAATACTCCGATATCTAAATTTTGTCATAGACACAGAGAACTTGTTCAATACTTTGAGATGGATGATGACATTTGCTATTGCAAAGATGTAAACGGTCATGAGCACATAGTCAACGAATGGCGATTTTTCATCGATTCTTCCAAGACTAGTCTAAAAGCCGTGTTATTGCATAACAGAAATTTATTTTCATCAATTCCAGTCGCCTACTCTGTTCATATGAAAGAAACTTATGACAATATGGCTATACGTTTGAAAAAAATAAAGTACAATGACTACCAATGGCGGATTTGTGGAGACCTAAAGGTCATTGCAATTCTCACGGGCATGCAGACTGGGTATACTAAATTTGGTTGCTTCCGATGTGAATGGGACAGCCGCAACAGACAGGAACATTATGCAAGAAAGGTGTGGCCTATCCGAGATCGTATGCAGCTCGGGCATAAAAATGTAATACACGAGCCATTAGTTAACAAAGACAGCTTCATTTTACCACTGTTACATATAAAGTTGGGGCTCATGATAAAACGAGCAAAGCTTTCACTTATCTTCGAGAGAATTATGACAATGGAGTGTGACCATGCTTGCCGATTATTGTTGGATGCTTCATCGCGATGTATCACATGCGATTCACCGACGAAAGTCGACTGCAAAGAAATTCAAGCCTACATAACTGTTATACTTATTGTACGAATGATATTGTAATACTGTATGCGTTGTTAAAAAACCTCAATTGCGTATTTCTAGAGATCCCGACCTGATAGAGAAAAACGGTTTGCAGATTTAAAAACAGCGCATTAAAATTGACCAGAAATACATAGAAATGTTAGAGAAAGAAAAAAAAAGTTTTTTTTTGTTAGTCAGTGTTATAGAGGAATAATGTTACTATCTGTGCCAGGAAAAGTATTAAACAGGATTATCCTTGAGAGATTAAAAGAGTCCATAGACAAGAGACTGAGAGATGAACAAGCAGGTTTTCGACAAAACAGATCCTGTACAGACCAGATAGCCACTCTGAGAATAATAGTTGAACAAAGTCTGGAATGGAATTTACCACTATACATCGGATTTGTGGACTACGAAAAGGCATTTGACAGTGTAGACAGAGAATCACTTTGGAAATTGATGAGGCATTATGGAGTTCCCCTGAAGATCATTAATTTAATAAAGAAAACATATGAAGACATGACATGCAGAGTTCTTCATGAAGGACAGCTTACAGAACCGTTTGGGATAAGAACAGGAGTGCGACAGGGATGCCTCTTGTCTCCATTTCTTTTCTTACTAACAATAGACTGGGTTATGAGACCATCGACAACACACAACAGAAATGGAATCCAGTGAACTCTGACTAAGCAGTTGGATTATCTGGATTTTGCTGATGATTTGGCTCTTCTGTCCCATAACCGTAATCAGATGCAGGTCAAATTGAAAACACTCGATGAGAGGTCACAGCAATTGAGTCTGAAAATACACAGGGAAAAGACAAAAATAATGAGAATAAATGCAGGTAATGATAACTGGGTTGAACTTGAAGAAGCACCAATACAAGATGTTGAATTGTACACATATCTTGGTAGCAATATAGACAAAGTTGGAGGGACAGACAGTGATATCAAAATAAGAATACAAAAAGCAAGAGGAGCTTTAATTGCATTGGGAAATATATGGAGATCAAGAGAAATAGGATCCAACACGAAAATAAGAATCTTCAACCCAAATGTGAAGTCAGTCCTATTGTATGGCTCTGAGACATGGAGAACAACAAAGACAACTACCAAAAAGCTACAGACTTTCATAAATGGGTGCTTGCGTAGAATAGAGGGATTAAAATGGTATGACAAGGTTACCAACGTGGAACTGAGGACAAGAACTAGACAAGTGCCAGTGGAACAAGAGATGAGAAGACGACGATGGCGATGGATAGGACACACACTGAGGAAACCTGTTCATAGCGTTACAAGGCAGTCCTTGTTCTGGAACCCCCAGGGTAAGAGAGGCAGAGATAGACCAAGAAGCACATGGAGAAGAGAGCTGGAAACAGAGGTGAAAATGATGAGGAGAACGTGGAAAGAACTTGAGATTATGGCACGTGACAGGAGGACTTGGCATATGTTTGTTGAAGGCCTATGCTCCTTTGGGAGTGGAGGGTTATGAATGAAGACAGAACATACACTAAGAAAACCAGCTGATGGCATCACAAGGCAGTCCTTATTTTGGAAACCTCTGGGTAACAATAGTAGATGAAGACCTTAACCAGACAAGCAAGAGAAAAGGAAACAGACAAGGGAAATGGAAACAGACAAGAGAAATGGAAACAGACAAGAGAAATGGAAACAGACAAGAGAGAGACATAGAAGATTTATAAAGACATAGAACAGACGTGGTAGGATAGAAAATCAGCCAATCAATCAATAACCTTCAGTTTCCCAAGGATTCAAGGCCGTCAAGGAACACAAGACAAGTCTTCTTGTAACGCGCCATCAGCTTACGCCCATTCCACGTCATCCTCATCATGTTTAATTCTGTATCCAGTTTTCTTTTCCATGGGGTTTTTTTTAAATTAGGTTCAGCCCCTCTTACCCCGAGGATTCCAGAAACTACCAGGTTTCGAACCCAGGCCCTAGTACCTTAGCTGCAAAATTCAAGCGCTCTATCCACTCTGCCGATCGGACATTGACAAGGGTAAATGTAGTCCCGTAGCTGATACTGCCGTAGGAGAGTGAAGTGTTGACTAGGTCCAACTTTATGACGTGAGGGGACTTTGAGCCGTCCTGGAGGTTTGGATCCCTAGCTCTTGGTTTCCCGTAATTGCCGTGGTAGCCGATCTTCTCCCATTCTGCAGACATGGCCAAACCATTATAGTTGGGGCTGTTCTATTCGGGTCTGCAAGGGCTGAGTTTTGAGGCCATGACACATTGTTTGGTCATGGACCATATATCTTCTTGTTACTTCAACCGCCTTGAAAATACATGAAAATAAATATAAGCTATGATATTGTACAATCTACCTTCTGTTTGTCACCTATGTTCCAGTCTGGATTTTCAAAGCCCCTCCTCCCCCTAATTATCCCACCTTGTTTTAAAAACAAACAAAAAATTCCTCATACACCATAGGTGTGCGAAACACTGAATGTTTTTACGATGAATTTTAAGTTTACCTTTTTTTTTAAAAAAAGCAAGGCTGTTTTAAACTCGCGCGAAATTATGCGCATATCCGGGAAGGAAATATCAAAATACGTCAGGCTGAAATCGTAAATAACCGCAAATTCCCCTCAACTGCCAGATTTAGGCATGAAAAAAAAATAAATAAAACAGCAAACAAAAAATCCTAGACTACTTACAGAAATGGGTTCTTCAGCGGAATAAACAAATTAAAATGATATGATACGATTAACAAAGACAATATAGGGGAAGGAAAATCGCTTGAGTAGGAAAATCAACAGATATAATTATAAGGAAGCCATTGTTGCATGGTAATTTGGGTTTTATCAAATGACAAAGAAGAAAGTCCGATGAATTCTCCAAGGTCCCACTATGGTAATGGCTCGTAAGTATGAAGGCGTATTTATGACACCAAGAGTGAATGAGAGAAGGTCAGTCCTCACTCAGAAAGAAGATTTCAGCAAGTATTCTGGTCTCCAGCGACAGCTTCAATCTGGGATCCCGGAAGATACAAAAGCCCCCACTGCTGGTTTAACTGGAAGAAAATTATGATTCATTGAAACACTCACATCACGAAAGATGTAAACAAGTGATAAACTAAGATGTCAATTTATTTACCAATATAAATATCACAATTAAAAATAAATATGATGCAAGATGATACAATCAACAATCATTTAAAATATGATATACACTTAATTAAATAACAACGTAATTACTCTTAACTTGAGATTGAACTGGTCACAACAACTATGACGAAAAGTCTTCAATCCCACAAACTGGTGAACTGCGCTGGATAATGATGAAATGGCAAGTATACTGCAAGCTGACGAATAAAATAAGATATGCTTGTGCGACACAGTCTATTAACTTTTCAATTTAGGATAAGTACACATGAAAAGGATATTGGACACTCTGACTATGGTGTCTATCTGATCATTCATGGTTGACTGGGCCAAGGACACTCTGGCTTTGATGAATGTTTGTGTTGCGCCTCAGTACTATCTGACGATTTACACTGAGTACTGTTGTATACCTTTGGCTGACTTCGCCAATAAGTACAGCTGGCGTGATTTGGTGACATCTGTCTTAAGAACCACCACTTAGATTTTTGAGACACCCCGTTGACATGCATGGATGCACAGTGGTGGGGTGACAAAGCTATATATTGAGAGGCGTAGGGAAACCGTTGCTCTCTCTCTCCATTGACGACAGTAGTTCTTGCTTATGCCGAAGCTGTCAGTCCTGTGTCTGCCAGATATTTATACCAAACCAAATAAAAAAAACATTCGAAAGCCCTAGTCTAACAGGTAGTTATTTTTAGTGATTGTATATGTTGTGTCATGGCTGTATCGATCAGCAAGTCGTGTGCACGTTTAGCTGTTATGGACATGACTGCAAGTCATAGCAGTATATCTATGATACAATCAATGATAGTGGAGAACGTGTTCATACATCTTGGTATCATAGCATGTCATTACAGTAATTAGTACATTTCTCATTTGTAAAATCAGCTATATTTTTAACAGTTTGTCTTTCTACACAATTTTACAAATGTCTATGCCAGTTGAATAAAAAAGTCAACTGCGGCAAGAAATGAAATAAAAACAGTTTGATACTTGTCACAGATGATGTAAATAGTCTACAGTCTACTCTGATTTGCTAGTTGTTATACTCCTAGTCTACCTGGCAGGTCATCTGCAGTTCGCTCGTTATTCCCCGCCCCTTTTCTATAAACAGTGGCTCACAAACTGTTTACTTCTACTCTCACACCTGTCAGTCATAACAGAAAACTTCTGGTACGCTAATTCTTTTCTCATGCACGCGAGTTCAGCCGTGAATCAATAATATTAGATCGCTAGCAATACACCAGCCACGTGTAAAAAAGCGGCAATTAGATCAAAACCCTTTGAAGCGAACTCCAGTAAAGATGTGAGTCTCCCAGTACTCCTTTGATCTCTTAGTTCGCGGCATCCACGAGGAAATGGCTAGCTAGCCGGAGAATCTTTTGTTAATGAGAAAAGTAGCCGCATCCCGGACTCACTATTTCGTATCATCTCTTTCATCTGGGCACACTCTCGGTCTCCTGTATTCTATTTACGCATTTGTAATTTCTTTTATCTTAACGGAAGTGGAAGACCCCAACCATGATCAAACACTCTATCCAATATAAAAACTATTGTCTTTAACTTTCAGTTATCAGTCAGCTCCTGGATCTGCTAGCGCGAAGACGCTAACTCCCTACTACCTTTTTGTGTTACCAATTCGTGGAGTTTATTCCTTGGCAGCCGACCTGATCCTAACAAGCGGTCTGCGTACGTATCTTATCTACCTACCCAAGTGTAGGCAATATTTATGAGCCCACAACTAGCCTGCTGATAATTTTGACATTATTTAACATACTGGACTAACCAAACCCAGGATCTATAATAGCCCCAAAGTTGGTGGCAGTCAGAATACATTCAGCGTACTTCACCCCCTGGCAGTGTCAGTTTCGGAGTACCTATTTTTTCACTATGCAGGGCCGGCATTCTCTGTCAAAGAGATGCTAGATATTACCATCAATCTCTACCAAAAATACTTGTAAATCAAGTACCATCGATCCTAGAAGAACCTCCTCACCTAGATCAGCCATCAACGGTTCTCACACTAACCAACCGTTTTGCTTCGACCAGTCTGTGGATAGTAAAAGAATAGTGTGCGAGAACTGAAGCATGTCTCTCGCCCACTCCTGAAGTGCAAGAAGATATCGGATCAGAGTGTTCTGTTGTAGCTTTTATGTGTCTTTTCCCCCCTGGGGCATACCCCACAGGAGTAAAATTGGATATATCTACATGTTACTTTTTGTTTCTATGTCTCGTCTTGTATGTGTGTTCATAGTAATGTACTGGTACTACTGACAAAGGGTGAAGTTAGAACTGTCGGGCTTACGGTCCATGGCCGACGTATAATTCAACAACGCGAATACAATAATGTGGGCCGTAGGGATAGGCCAACGGTGACGAGATCAACAACACTGAAACAAAGGGTCATAAGCATGACCAACTGTTAGCAATGTACACTGGACCCATGTTGTACATTAAGCTCGATACGATTTTATTGCATGTAGACGAAGACCGCTGCAGACCCAAATAGAACAGTCCCAACTAAGATGGTTTGGCCATGTCTGCAGAATGGGAGAAGATCGGCTACCACGACAAGCATGGGAAACAAAGAGCCAGGGATCCAGACCTCCCGGACGACCCAGAGTCCGCTGGGAGGACAACATTAGACAATCTTTGAAGGACCGAGGACTAGAATGGAACCAGGCCAGGAAGAAGACAGCTGATAGAATGGTCTGGCGTTCTCTCTTCCAAACCTCTACACCTCACGGTAGAAGGGGAACGACTAAGTAAGTAAGTAGACGAAGACATCATAGGAAATCTCATCACATGGTAGCATGGCAAGGAATACATCAACATCAAGCATGGTCATCATACATCGTTATGATAAACATTGATCTGGCCTTTGATTGGCTTCGTCGGTCATCATAACATCAAGGTCAACGGCTAACGGCTTTACAAGATTGAGGACTTCATTGGATTGACAGTTCATAACGCATATATATATATATCACTCTGACATGTAAATTCGCTCCTAATGTCAGAGGATCACACTAGCCACTGGACATCTATAGTTCAGCAGAAGTTCTGCCATGACAATCAGGGCTGCAGGTCTCTGAGGCTTGAGACATAAAATTGAGCCGTTTCTCTGGCTAAATACATATCTGGAAGAAGGCTTAGCCAGATACTTCAAGGATATGTTTCCTTATGATTCAAAATATAAATATATTAACTTGCGTGTGTCTTCCCATTACATTAGGGCAAGAACACAAAAGTCACGTCTATCGTTGACGGATAATCTATCATAATGCCTCAAGAGTCTGATTTGTATGGTAACCAATCGACGCAGCAAAACGCGTCATCTGCATTCAGTGATAATGCAGAAAAGTACGCATAAATATTTAAAATCTACATTTATTTCAGATGCGCTGACTTGTGTGTCTATCAAGACTAAATTGGCATGTGAGAATCTCACACACTTAACTCCCTCGCGAAAAAGGACTTAACACTACATTCGGACCACAATTGACATCACTTTAGATTCCTAACGCCCTTATGGATTAATCGTGTACTAAAACAGACCAGGCCATTCTCATTTTTTTCTGGGCTGGGAGCCAACTGTCCACCCGAGAGCGTAGGGAGTTATAAGAGTCACACTTCAGTGGACTATGATATTCACTGGATATTAAGGACGGGTTGAATGTAATAGGAAAGTGAGTGAGAGAGAAGTGGCCACTGGGATTAATGAAGGGTGTTACTTAGTGGGAGGTTGATAAAACTCAGTTGATGTTTTTTTTAGTGAAGAAGGTGAAGCGTGGGTGGGACAGTCACTCACATTACAAGGTTACGCATCAGAAGCTTCATAGAAGGGTGTAACATCTGATGATATTTTAACCATGGTTTATTACAATTATAACATCACGTAGATCTAGACGAATACAGTTACATCGAAACATGAATCTTCATAATGTAGTTAACACACCATACGGCCCTTACACATCCTGGCCTACAAAATCTCTACTCCTCACATCAGTGCACAAATACTGCATCTACGGCAGATATATAATAATCAAGGCCTACAAAATCTCTATACTTCACATCAGTGCACAAATACTGCATCTACGGCAGATATATAATAATCAAGGCCTACAAAATCTCTATACTTCACATCAGTGCACAAATACTGCATCTACGGCAGATATATAATAATCAAGGCCTACCAAATCTCTATACTTCACATCAGTGCACAAATACTGCATCTACGGCAGATATATAATAATCAAGGCCTACAAAATCTCTATACTTCACATCAGTGCACAAATACTGCATCTACGGCAGATATATAATAATCAAGGCCTACAAAATCTCTATACTTCACATCAGTGCACAAATACTGCATCTACGGCAGATATATAATAATCAAGGCCTACAAAATCTCTATACTTCACATCAGTGCACAAATACTGCATCTACGGCAGATATATAATAATCAAGGCCTACAAAATCTCTATACTTCACATCAGTGCACAAATACTGCATCTACGGCAGATATATAATAATCAAGGCCTACAAAATCTCTATACTTCACATCAGTGCACAAATACTGCATCTACGGCAGATATATAATAATCAAGGCCTACCAAATCTCTATACTTCACATCAGTGCACAAATACTGCATCTACGGCAGATATATAATAATCAAGGCCTACAAAATCTCTATAGCCCTGCGCAGGCATACATTATCCAAAAAACACCTTAGGGCTGACCACCTCAGTCAAAAACCCTGCACACACTGAACCCACGGGAACACACCCCGTTCACACAGTCACGAGAATCTACTGTTCTCTTAACACTGCTCTCAAAAATCCCTGCGGACACTAGCCGCGAGAGCTATTCACACATCACTTAAAACCAGTACAGAAACAGTTCATTATGACCAGAGTTCACCTGCTATCTGACATACTGTCTTCCACGAAACCAAGAGGAGATATCTTTAAACAAATCCATACCAATCTGTAAGCAAGTACTCTAACCCAAAATTAACTCTACTCAACACGTATTTCCCAAGATCATTTCCCTTTCATCACATCTGCACTTATCAGTTTGCCACACTCCCAGGGAAAAAAAATGATTATATCATTTTTTTTTTGTTGAAAATTAACTCCCAAAAATTTAACGGTCAATGAAGTTATATCAGATACCTCTTAAATTAATTCCCAAAAATTTTTTAAAAAATTAATGAAGTTCTATCAATTACCTACAAAAATATACCTATGACAAGAGAACATAGCACATCTACAAAAATATCATCAATAAATGTAAGATAACGACTAAATCATCCAACATAATCATTCAAACATACCAAAATAAAAATTAATCTAATACACAACCCAAGTTAAGTATACATAGTACAAACTAAACAGAAAATAAATTATCATACGAGAAAAGACAAAATATGAAATGGGAATATGATAAGAATCAAATAGAATCATAAGATGACAATGAAGACAACAATTCCATACATGTAAAACAAATAGAATTATAAGAACCAATTACATTATCTAAAGTCATATAATTAACTTAACACTACAAAGAATGAAAGTATAAATAGCGTAACACGAAAAAAAAAGTATACAAGAAGTATGAATTACATCAAAGATGAAACACGGAAGCATAAACAAAATATCAGACAATATTGAAAAGACAACAGACAAGATGTAAAGAAATGACGAATAGTCAACAAAGAGAGATGAAAGTAAAGATGCAAATGTAAAGAAAGTTGGTAACAACACCTAACAATAACTATCTAAATGTAACAACGTATTGTAAAATACAAAAATGCTAAAGTATATTTATATACTAACACAAAAAAGAAAGCTTAAGACAAGCAGAGCATAATAAGTAATTTAACTAAGTTATAAACTTATACATAACCAAAAATAAATTACATCAAATATCACCCAAACAAAAAATATTAACGCTAACACAAGTTTCGCATTGACGCATAGTCAAGCGCTAACAACCAAAAAATACATCCGAACATCACAACATTTTCAGAGAATTAATGTCACTACATAATAGTAACCTTAACATACAATCTAGCGCTGGCGCAGAAAAAAATAAATATCACAATGTTCAAAACACATTTTCCAAAAAAAAGGTACAATACAAAAAATGTTTCTTATCGTTAGGTTAAATAAAAATAGTATTTTTATTTCTAAGTAATATGTAGCTATAATTAATAACTAACAATTAAATTAGCTGAGTAACATAAAAATAATCTTATCTTTAAACAGACACACATCAAAACGTGTAAGTTTTTTTTTTCTCTTCTTTTAAAAAAAATACATCAAAGAAACGTCACATTGGGTAATAAAATGTTAACTACAAACGAAGTTATAAATATATATAAGTGTAATATTATTTATCTTAACTATGTATTATAATCAGATATTTAAATTCTTTAAATGAACAAGAGTATCAGCCGTCGCTGTTAATTCTACCCACTTAATTTAATAGGAAATTTAAGTTAATTCTAGCTGACAAAAAAATCGAATCGTTTAAATTATCAAATGTCATAATTTTGAAAAAATGGAAACCAAGTTTCAGAATACGTCCTTAACTTCAACGCAAAATCATTAATAATACATACAAGTTATGTTTAAAATTCCCTTTCACTAAACAATTAATTCAAATAATTTGTATATAAATATGTTAACTAAACATGGTATGAAACCCATGATGAAAAACAAACCCAAAATTTTAAGTAGTGCATAAAAACACTCAGGACTATCTATGAAAATGACTATTACATTGTCTCAGTAAATAAGTTTGTGCATAGAAATTATTTAATGCATAATTAAAATACAGTCATATAAGTAACAACCAACAAATAATTATGGCAATCAAATGTTACAAAGATTACATAATATTTCATTAACAACATATAAAGTTCTATACTAAAGAATACAATAACATTCAGTGTTTGTAAACAGAACAAAAAATAAACAGGACCTTTAAAAAACAAAAACAAAAAAAATCCTTCGAGGTCTTGCGAACATCTCATCAACACGCAAGGTGACATCATGACACGGTGGGTTAACGTACTGTCTAGGCTCGCTTGAATGGATAAATGGTACATAGTGATCTATATCTCTCGCAGGTAATGTCAAATTAGAATGGTGACTCCGCTCGCAAAGTCGCTCGCTGTGAGACAATACAAATGAAAATATCTATTTTAATCCATGGTAAGATTATGAGTGAACACGGAAAATTCACTTTACAATTACCCGACCTCCGTGGTGTAAGGTTGTGGCCCTCCTGCGATGTCAACAACTCTCGTCACATAGCAGACAAACATAGACGTCTCAGGGACAACCTGACCTATAATTCACAGCTGTCAGTGCGGTATGCTGAAAAAAATTTACTACCTTCACAAGACCGAGATGATCTCTCAAATCTATCAGCATGACAAGCAAAAGCATTTAAGAACCTATTACCGTTCCTATTACTCTGATTAATAATAATCTTGCTCTTATGTGGAGCACAGCTAACCTGGTTGCGATCTGTATAATTTCTTTTGAGAGCATTGTTATTTGCTCTATTAACACCGTTGTACTGATTTAAATCCCAGTTACAATAGTTATTCTTAATACTTCTTCCCAGATAACAATGTCCATCAGATAGAACTGGCTTTTTAGCAGAAAAATTATTACTTGACTGATGAACTTTCATATAATTACTTCTGCTATAGTTTTCAAAACTTTTAGAATCACAATGTTGAGATCTGTCACATTTTTTCTTGTTTTTAGGCGAAGAAACGTTACCGTAGGATGAACTCCCTTGGTACTTTATAACCTTAGGGTTATGTCTCCTATCACAACTATTTTTTTCTTTGCTTGTGGCAATGTGTTTAAAAAATGAGTCACACTGCCTTGACTGGGTATGACTAGAAGGTTTGACAATCTCTTTATTTTTTTTCACAACATTTGCTTCCTTCATGGAACAAGCAGTGGTATGTTTGTTACTTGTAACCAATTTATCAGATCTGTCAATAAATACGCTGTTGGTTTTTAACACACTGACTTGAGATTTAGCACTGTTTCTTTCCTTATCTACAGGACTGGATATTACTGTAGATTTTCCTTTGTTATTCTGCCGCCAGCAATCATTATCATTGGAATCATCTGTATTGCGTGAGAAGTTATATCTCCCACGGAAAGATCTATGTCCACCATTCTTGACCGTAGAATCCGCAAAAAGTGTAGAAGGCTGGCTTTTTGCTTTAGTGCTCTGATGATAAGCAACTTTCTGTCTATCCCTGTCACCATTGACAGAAGACAACATATTGCTATTCAAGACTACGTCAAGCAGACCATTTATTCTTCTTCTTGCTTCTGCAATCTCAATGTCTCTAAGTGCAATCTGTTCACTTAATCTTTTGTTTAAACTATCAGCTTTTAAGACCTTGCAGCTTTCCTCTGCTAGCAAATTTTCAATCTTAATCAATTTGTCTTTGTCCATCATTAATTCTTTCACTCTCTCTTTATCAACCCTCTCAATCTCAATAACATGGCTATCCTTAAGCCTATCAACCTTCTCTAGGGATATAGTATCCTTTTCTTTAATTTGGCGACCACAAATCTCATCGTCACTTAACAGATCAATAAGTGTTTCATTACACAACTTCTCATATTTCTTAATCTGAACTTCTAATTTTCCACAAATCTCCGTCTTCTCTTGAACTTTTTGAGTTAGATTTCTAACTTCGCCATTTTTTTTCCCCATCTGAGCTTCCATCTCTTTAATTTTGCACAATGCCGAGTCTAATTTTGCTCGAACACAAGCAAGCTCAGAATTAGATTTACATAAATCACCTGTAAGTTTAGTTACTTTTTCCTGTAGCTTATTCACTTCAGTAGTACTTTTTAAGCAACTTTCCCTTAGCTCCTGTGTACTTTGCTTTATATCTCCTATTTGCTTCTTCTCTTTTAACTCCTTCTCCTGATCATCAGAAATGCCGTATTGAATCATCTTTTGTATTCCCTTCCTTATGTGATCGTGTTTAACATTAACATAGTTGCACACAAATCCACGAAATTCCCAAAGTAGCAAATGCGCTAACTCTTTAGCCATCATTAAATGAGGATGAGACTGAAAATTCTCCTCAGCAAACTCTCTTAGAGCTCTTGATGCACAAACCAAAAACCTGTCCATAACATGTGACTCAAGCTCTGGGCTTTTTAATCTCTGACAATCTGTCCCTTCCTGAAACAGATACTCTAATACAGGTCTCATATCCTCCGGATCTGTATCAGAATCCATTGTGACTTGTTTACTTAGTCAACCATATATGTCTTAATTAAACTTTCATTATACCAAATCAAGTTTAGATCTCAAATATTGTATCATCAATCCCTGTACATCATCATATTCTATAATTAATCGATATAATTATCGACAACAACAACAATAGTTATCAATAGAATAGGATAGTGCAGATTGAGGCTCGTTGACATGGACAGAAGTGGCAACATTTACACACAACAAAAGCACTTAACTGAAGGTAATCCTGACCCTTCCGCCAACACACTGGATATCACAAAGTTCTGACGTTAAAACACTCCACTGCAGAAAAGGTACAAGGACTAGGCACTCTTGTCTTCAAATCCCTGCCACTGTACAGTATGTCCTCAACAATGCATCAGACGACAGGAACCGATCACAGCAACTCCGCAACTTGTCACGTTAGGTATACGTGCAGACAATCTCTCCAAAATACTGCACTTATAGTTGAATCTGCATATGGAAAGACTGGAACAAGCACTGTAACAATTATGGCATCAATGTCGCTATCAGATAACAGCTATTTGATATCGAAACCAACTGATAACGTTAGTTTAGTTGCTACACACGCCAAGATATGAGGATGGATATGCGCAGTCAGCTGATACCTGTGTACTGTTGAATTAGGCCACGCCCACACAGAGCCAAACATAACACAGTTCAGTGTTCCCACTTGTAATGACTGGTCCAGAATCTGACCTAATTTACCCTCTTGTTACGCGAATGTAATGTGGGTGTTACGACCCGTTGGTTTGGTCCACCACTGATAAAACTCAATAGATGTTTTTATAGTGAAGGAGAATCCAAATGTTATATGTATAGATGTAATTAATTATGATTATGGATGTCTTTATGGTGAAGACGGTGAGTGTGTGTTTTGAGACAGTCACTCACAGTAGCGCACACACCAAGTCATTGAATGGTGTAACGTCTGATGATTTTTTTACCATGGTTTATTACAATTATAACATCACGTAGATCTAGACGAATACAGTTACATCGAAACATGAATCTTCATAATGTAGTTAACACATCATACGGCCCTTACACATCCTGGCCTACAAAATCTCTACTCCTCACATCAGTGCACAAATACTGCATCTACGGCAGATATATAATAATCAAGGCCTACAAAATCTCTATACTTCACATCAGTGCACAAATACTGCATCTACGGCAGATATATAATAATCAAGGCCTACAAAATCTCTATACTTCACATCAGTGCACAAATACTGCATCTACGGCAGATATATAATAATCAAGGCCTACCAAATCTCTATACTTCACATCAGTGCACAAATACTGCATCTACGGCAGATATATAATAATCAAGGCCTACAAAATCTCTATACTTCACATCAGTGCACAAATACTGCATCTACGGCAGATATATAATAATCAAGGCCTACAAAATCTCTATACTTCACATCAGTGCACAAATACTGCATCTACGGCAGATATATAATAATCAAGGCCTACAAAATCTCTATACTTCACATCAGTGCACAAATACTGCATCTACGGCAGATATATAATAATCAAGGCCTACAAAATCTCTATACTTCACATCAGTGCACAAATACTGCATCTACGGCAGATATATAATAATCAAGGCCTACAAAATCTCTATACTTCACATCAGTGCACAAATACTGCATCTACGGCAGATATATAATAATCAAGGCCTACCAAATCTCTATACTTCACATCAGTGCACAAATACTGCATCTACGGCAGATATATAATAATCAAGGCCTACAAAATCTCTATAGCCCTGCGCAGGCATACATTATCCAAAAAACACCTTAGGGCTGACCACCTCAGTCAAAAACCCTGCACACACTGAACCCACGGGAACACACCCCGTTCACACAGTCACGAGAATCTACTGTTCTCTTAACACTGCTCTCAAAAATCCCTGCGGACACTAGCCGCGAGAGCTATTCACACATCACTTAAAACCAGTACAGAAACAGTTCATTATGACCAGAGTTCACCTGCTATCTGACATACTGTCTTCCACGAAAATTGGGTAAGGTCCACTGCCACTTATTAGAGTTAGTGTAAGAATACTTTAGCAAGATTTAAACACTAAGTATTTGAACGTGACTAGTTAGTTAATTTAACCCTAGTCCCAAACCTAGGACGATCATTCGTTCATGGTGTACATGAAATGACGTCATCAAAGCTTGTGTAGAAGCAATACAAGTAAAGAAACGGAAGTTATTTATTTAAAAGGGGAGATTAGGGTGAGTTGTTTTTAGCATGAGGCGAGCGGCGGCTGTTTTCCCATCTAGCAGGTCCCATTTATGTTTTGATTCGTATGGATTGTTGGTTTGTACACCTTTAATGAATATATTCTATGGACCAGCATGGAATGGTTAGCGAATGCAACCACTGAATAAAAGGTATTGTTTAGTTAAGACGAAGTTAGACTTACTTCTTGAACACAAGTTGGAAGTTACATTGTTGACATTTGACTATCAGCAACAGAGTACTTCATTCTTACGATCATACAGCCACACACCAACACAGACGAGTCTACATCAACTACCTGGGTTTATTACACATTTCTTCTGTAACCACCATCTCTGGCAATAGCCAGTTTACAACAGAAGCACCTCATTTCTTAACCCTGTCACAAAACGACTTTACAAAAGTCCTACATTTTTCCTCACCCTGTCACACTATCCTCAGAAATAACCTCTTGAACCCAACACAAATAAAAATCCTGCCATGTGACAACACTGCGAGCCTTTACAATAATTCAGATTGAGAAGAAAAATGTACGTACCTGATTACTATTAAACACGATTATTCAAAGTATAAACGTCTTCATACTTGGAATAATAAAAGAAGGATTTATGAAAAATGATTTATCAAAATAATGATTTATCATTTATTTATCCTACTCAAGTTTATTATTTATCTAGTTATTTTTTATTATGCAGACCTGTCCCGAATGGCAAGAAAAGCCCTTGCTGACGATAAGTTGGGTACAGCGGTTTCTTTTATGCTTATCTTCTGCGTAAAACTTCGAATCGTTCACTTATTCCTTCAGGACGTATGTAAAAAGGACATGTAAAATGTACTTGTTTATATACTCCGAAAACGAGCAACGGAAAGATTTTGAAAATACATTTTGCCGGTACATTAATATCACGCAATGTTCAATTTCATATTAAAAATATCAAACGTTTTAGAATGCTTTAGTGCTGGAGTATTGTAAAAATTCCGCCTTATTTTTGTGTAAGAAAATGACTGTCACTTTTTTCGCGTTTTCCACGCAGAAATCGTGAAGCTCTTGAATTTTAAAACGACGCCTTCCGTATTTTAAAATGAAGAGAAGGAGCGGGGGATTCCCCACCGCACTCGTCTGATACAATTTGTGCAACACATTTTTGAAATATGTGCCATTCAAATATTATGAGCGAAAAGAACGACCATTACATCATAGTCTTTGTTCATGAATTCCAATGATGAGAGACGTAGACTGACATAAATGGAGAATGGAATTAGAAACAGACAAAAGAAGGCACGGAAACACCTTTAGTGGATGATACTGGGCAGAAAGCCTTGGCATAACTTTGTCGAAGACCCAGTGCCGTCTTAAAGCACGAGCACACTGGGCAGTGCCCAGGGGCCCACGATTCTAGGGGCCCCATGCTGCGATGCTGCCATATTGCTCATAAGACATCTCTTGGCAGGGTGGGTAATTACTCGATCTCTCGCTGGAAAGGCCTGGGATTCAAATCAAACATGCTGTGGGTAAGGTGACGAAATTTTTGTTGAAAGTACCATTAAATTATAAATTTATAGGTTTAATTTTATTGACCGTTTACATTTTTATTCCCGTGGGTGGGTAGGGGTCCAGTGCGTTGCTTTACCCAGGGCTTACAATGCTGTTAAGACGGCCCTGCAAAGACTTATGCTTCAAAAAATTTACAGGTTTTCTTAAACGGGTGCTTACAAAGAATAGTAGAATTCAAGTGGTCGTTGTTGTTTAACTAGGGCAGCTGAGCTTCTCGTTCTTTTGCATCCAATACCAAGTTGAAGACTTTTTTGGTATTATCTACACTGTAGATCAAGGTTTTTTTATGTGGCTTTTCTGCTATTCAGAAACGTGCTGAGTTGAAGTCAGTTTCTTCATCTTAGCTTGCATTTAAAGGATCATCACATCTGGTCCCAAGCTAGAAGGAAGAAGCGCTGGCATACTGTGTATTCCACGTCATTCAAGGGGGTTCTCCAAATAAGCAAAGCTAAAATACTGTGCTCTGGTTCTGGCTCCCCCAGAGAATTGTCACGTGCTACACACAGCCACTTCTCAGCTACCTCTACCTATCGATTATGTTAAAGGTTGACACGTTGTAATGATCATACCCCAGTTCTGTTTACCAAAACAGTCTACGTGTCAAGGTTTACAAGCCTACAGTAATAATAATCTTCTAACAGAACCCGTAAGCCTGGGGTTGTTGTAACTAGGACAGCTGAGCTTCTCGCTCTTTAGCAGCCAATACCAAGTTGAAGACACCTTGATATTATCTACACTGTAGATCTAAGCTTTTCCTGTGGCTATTCTGCCATTCCGAAACGTGTTGAGTTGAAGTCATGAGCTCCAGTTTCTCGAGCTTGGCTTGCATTTAAAAGATCGTCAAATCTAGTCCCAAGCTATGAGTAAAAAGTGCGTGGCATACTGCGCATTCCCCGCGATCCAAGGGGGCTCTCCAGCTATGCAGAGCTAAACTACTGTACTCTGGTTCTGAGCTCTCCCAAGGAATTGTCACGTCCTGCACAGAGCCACTTCTCACCTTCCCTTGCCTATCACTGGGTACACAGGAAGATCCTTCTGCATGCAGTCAACCAAGTCAAAGAATTACGCTTGGGGCTCAAGTGACTTATCCAAGCTAAGTGTGCATTGCTGGGTTCTCAACAAGTTTCACTGCAGGGGGAATCAATGGAAGAGTGTGGATGATTTCAAGAGTCAATGAGGACGTAATTAGCATCATAGATATAGGTTCACTTCCACGTACATATATTGTAGCATTGTACATTGCTGGTGGTCAGATATGCCTCCACGGATAAGCGTGGGGTACAGTACAGACATTCAAAGATTCCTGTTAATCAATTCTTCAAGATTCTCGTACGGCTTGGCTCCCATTTTGTTGAGAAGCTGTGGGAGAAGAAACGAAACACCCCATCATACCCCCTACTTATCACGGGTCCATAGTGAGATCCTCCTGCATGCAGCGAACCACGTAAAACCCAGAGTTATGTCTGGACCTCAAGTAGTAAGACAAGATCACTAATGTGGAACTGATGACAAGAACCAGACAAGAGTCAGTGGAACAAGAGATGAGAAGAAGACACTGACGATGGATAGGACAAATCGACGTTTTCACCTAAACGCCGAAAATAGAAAACAAACAGACAAATGGACACGAAAAACACGACTGAAACAAAAATGCCCAATACTCATAACGTAATAATTTAATACAAAGCACAGTCTGCCATAAGACAGAGGAATTGAGAAAAAGTATCTGACTGTCCATCAAACACAATCCCCATACTGCAAGAGAGACATGAAAACACTGGACACAATCCCCATACTGCAAGAGAGACATGAAAACACTGGACACAATCCCCATATTGCAAGAGAGACATGAAAACACTGGACACAATCCCCATACTGCAAGAGAGGCATGAAAACACTGGACACAATCCCCATACTGCAAGAGAGGCATGAAAACACTGGACACAATCCCCATTCTGCAAGAGAGACATGAAGACAGTGTACAAAGGTTCAGCATCCTGGGATGATGAAGTTATCAATCGCACCCCAAATGGAGATCATCCCTACTGCGTCGCCTCAAATTGAGTGAAGAGAGGCTCTTACAAGAAGCAGAAGAGAAACGAACACAAACAAAACGCAACTGAGGGTTACCGTTTCAAGGGAGCATTATCCTCATATCAGTTATGGACTAAAGGAGGATGCACCTTCTTCACCTTTTCAGCTCACCAAAGAGCAAAGGCCTTGAAGGAACATATGCCAAGGCCTTCTGCCCGGCGCCATCAGCTCAACATCTTCTTCATGCCTTTCTCATCTCTTTGATATATGCTTTCAGTTCTCGTCTCGGAGCCGCGGTAGCGCAGTGGTTAGCGCACTGGCTTCCTAGCTAGGTGGTCCATGGTTCGATCCCCAGTTGAGGTGGAATTTTTTTAGACCTCAAACGGCTCCGGGGTTGACCCAGCCTCGTGAATTGGGTACTATAACAACTCTGGGAAGGTTAAGGCGGCCGACGTGATGCTGAGAATAAATCTGGAATATAAAATAGGAAAGACTGAATGACATATAGATATGACGACAAAGGCATGGCGAGAGGTCCAAAACAGAATTAATAAGCAACCCCTGCGGACGAAAGGCTGTGGAGCTAGCGTGGTAATTGAAGAACATCTGCGTTTTCGGGGAACCCGACGTTGGTGACGTCGTGCAGTGAGAAAAATTACTGCATTTAAACGAAAACGGAAAATGTAATATAAATTCCCAATTAAGCACTTAGTGGAGTGGCATTAACAATTTACTTTTTAACTGACAGAAATCAATATAGTAATGTCTGAAAAAAGAAACTTCAAACGTACAGCTGTTGCTACGGGCTAATGTAGACATTAAAATTATTTCAAGTGTTATCGATGTGTCATTGACATAGCTTTTACACCTTTGCTTTTCGTATTAACTGACACTGATTTTGGATTATGAACTTCTTCAGTCACACGTAAAAAAAAATAGAAAGTAAATGTGGCAGATAATGCTGTAGGAAAGGGACGTGTTAAAGACTTCACTCAGGGCCAGTCTTTGGGCTGGGTGGCCAAGGCAACTGCCCTAAGCGCTAAGGATAAGAAGAGGCCAGGAGCGAGCGAGAAAAAAAAATGTTTTTTTTTTTGGTCAGGGATCTAACATTAGGCCACGATATATTACTTAATGCAAGAGTCTATAACCACCGTTAAATCCCAGTCTAAACATCCGATTGACAGAGTGGTTAGAGCGTTGGTCTCTCACGGTAACGATGCCGGGTTAGATTCACGGTATCGACACGCTTCAGTCTACCCAGCTGTAAATTGGAACCTGACATACTCTTGAGCCGAGGAAGGAAAAGGCAGCGAGGAAGGGAACCCTCAATGCTGGACCTAGTATAATGAAGTCTCCAACACTTCATTCCCCTTGTGATAAACGAGCGCAAAGCCTTATCGCCATATCTTTTCCTACATCTTTCTTATTTTATTTTCTCAAACATTGTGTTCCTTCATCCCACATTTGCTATTTCATCGTTTTGATTACTTGCATCTGGTATCTAAAGAACCACATTCTTTTGATTCAGTTTCCCACCTTGTTAAACACACCTGAGTTTATCCTAATCTTGCGAAACGCCAGCTTGGACTGAATAAAATATTCTCTGATAACCTGTCCCTGTGTAAATAACTGTCACACATACCCGCTTGGGATACTATTATTTTGAGAGACGCCAGGTGGACATCATTCAGGGCTAAGCCGTTGTTTAAACAAAACACAGTCACCGCGGCGAAAATACAATAGAGCCCGGCAGGACAAAGAAACGTGTTAGCACGTAAGCGACAACGGACCTAGGGGACAAAGGCCGCCGCCAGCAGCATTAAACAAAGCTTGACATGCGGGGCGAAAGCGCCAGAAAGCGATGTGACAGTTGGAAGGCGGGGGACATTTTTGCATTGGCCAGCCAATTATCTCAACACCTGTTTGTCAGGCAAGCCCGGCAACAAATGTTGGTCACGAATTGCCCCACCCACTTTTGGACTGACAGGGGACAAGAGAGATCCTGGGGGTGAGTGACCAGAGGGACTCTTAGCTATTAGTTGTATGGGCGGAGTTGTACGTCACCGGTCCAAGGGACCCACATTTGACTTTTAGAGATATAATATACCGCGCAGCTCGCTAGAGAGAGGAGTCCAGTTTTTTAACATTGTGGTGTAAAGAGAAATCCCTAAAGCATAGCCTGCAATTAATTCAGTGTGGATAAATATTTCATATCTATGTGTATTGTGTTCTTAAAGGATTTTGCGAAGGGAAAAGAAGGTTAGTAGGTCTTATACGGATTATTAATACTTTTTTATTATTCTTTATTCATCTTAACCTCACAGCTAAATGTGCGAAAGATAGTTTTTTAATTAATTCTTCTCATAAATGATTAATAAAATCAGAAGGTTTTACTCTAAGATGATAGGCTGAAAGTAAGTAATTAATAGTTCATACTTCACCTTCATCTAGCTTGTTGAATCATCTTCATGGAAGACCCATACGCACCCACTTTCATGCACAATATATTTAACATCATTAGAATCGAACTCATAGAGATCAATAGTGAGAAGTAGAATAAAGGAAAGTCCCCCAGTGATATTGAGTGTGAAAACTTACGAAGACTTTTGTGTATCTTCAGTCCATCAGAAGTCTGAATCTACACGCTACATGACTGACGTCTAACCAGAAATAAGTTATCAAAACGGGCATTTGGTCTGCAGAATTCGCCATAGGACATTCTTCGTTCCTCAGCAAAAAAGACATATTTCTCGTCCACGATAAAAACGGTGTACGCAGCATTTTTCGTCACGTGCGCACACGTTCAGTATACATTTAAATCAAGTTCAAATCCATCAAAAGATACTACATGAGTCAATATAAAGCTCACAGTTGATTGCTTATTCAAATATTAAGTTCAGCTTCATCGAGAGCTTACTACAGGAGTCAAGCTAAAGCTCACAGTTGATTACTCATATCAAGTTCAGCTCCATCGGAAGCGTACTATCTGAAGTCAAGCTAAAGAGCTCAAAAGTTGAATCTCATATTTATAACAAGTGCAACATGCTCTTACGCGCATTCTATGAAGCAGACTCCAAAGTATATTTTATGAATCACGATTACATACTCAAGATAATGAGTCTACATATCAAGAACATTTCGTGAAGATATCCAGTCTGGACAGTATCCTCCGGAGATTAGACAACAGACATTTTCATTCGACAACTATTAACTGTTGATCAATGCTACAGAGATGTACTCAAACAGTGAAGGGCTAAACATCGATATCCTGGGCATCTCAGAGCACAGATGGTCGGGCCAGGGACACTTTTCGATTCCATCAGGAGGAACATTCATATACTCAGGCAAAGAGAGAGGAGGTCAGAGCGGCGTCGGCTTCTACCTGTCTAAAAGGACAGCTGCCTCCCTATTAGGATATAATCCCATAAATGACCGCATTGTCACAATCAGACTGAAAGGAAAAAAGAAAGAACATCACAATTATACAAACATATGCGCCAACAGCAGCTGCTGAAGAACAGGAAATTGAAGATTTTTACAATGAACTGCAAAATGCATTAGAGAAAGCAAATAAGCAAGATATTAGGATAATAATGGGAGATTTTAATGCCAAAGTTGGAAACGAAAGATTAGAACATGAAAAAAGAGTGAAAGGAAGTTATGGATTGGGCCAGAGAAATGAGAGAGGAGAACGCTTGACAACATTCTGCCTAGAAAACAACCTAGTCATCACGAATACTCTTTTTATGCAACACCCTAGAAGACTATATACATGGACGTCACCGGACGGAAAAAGCAAGAACCAAATAGATTATATCTTAATACAACAAAGGTGGCGATCTTGTATCTCATCCATCAAGACGTTCCCAGGAGCAGACTGTGACTCCGACCATGAACTTCTTGCTGCAAACTTCAAGATCAAATTGAAAAAAGTCGTTACAAGCGACAAAGTAATACGTTATGACACAAGCGCCATACCAGAAGAGTACAGTGTCGATATTCAGAACAAATTTGACATTCTTATGGCAGGACAGGAAGAAATGACACCAGATGAACTTGCTAATAACATCAGAGATGTATATATTACAAATGCACAGAGGTTAATTCCTAAAAGAAGTATAAAGAGACGAGAATACATCTCAGACGAAACACTGAAGTTGGTGGTAGAGAGAAGAAAAATGAAGTCCAAAAAAGATACAGAAAATCAGGAGTTGTACAAGGAATACACAAAGCAGATTAAAAAACGAGTCAGACAAGACAAACAACAATACATAAACGACACCTGCAGGAAAATAGAGGAAATGCGCGAACAGGGATTGAGTAAGAATATGTTTTCTGAAGTAAGAACATTGAAAAACAGCAACTTTAAATCATCACCCCGAGCAATAAACGACAAGAAAGGCGACACTCTAACAGAACGTAAAGATATTCTGAACAGATGGAAGGAGTACTGTCAAGAAATGTATACGGAAATAAACAAAGCGGCAGATAACAACGTCATGAATGAAGCGGAACGTGAACCAGAACCTACCATAGAGGAAGTCCGGAATGCAATCAAACACTTAAAAAGTGGAAAATCTCCTGGTTGTGATGAAATAACAGCTGAAATGATACAGGCAGGAGGAGAAGGCAGCGCTCGTATATACCATGCATTATGCTGCAAGATCTGGCAAAGCGGAATTTGGCCCAAGGAATGGAAACGATCAATTTACATACCCTTGCCAAAAAAGGGCAACCTGAAACTGTGCACAAACTACAGAACTATAGCTCTTATAAGCCATGCCAGCAAAATACTTTTACAAATCATAATGAAAAGGATGCAACAAAAGCTAGAAACAGAAATAAATGAAGTACAGGCGGGTTTTCGACCAGGTAGAGGCACTAGAGATCATATATTCAACATGAGGATCATCATAGAAAAGTGTAGAGAATTCAACGTTGACCTACATACTTGTTTCATTGATTACACCAAAGCTTTCGATTGTGTACAACATCAGCAGTTATGGGCTATTATGAAAAATATGGGATTTCCAAACCACCTTATACAACTCATCGCACTGCTGTACCAAGAACAACAGGCAGCCGTAAGAATAGAGGGGGAAACATCAGAATGGTTTGAAGTACAGAAAGGAGTAAGACAAGGCTGTACCCTTTCCCCTTACCTGTTTAACATTTATGCCGAGAATATCATGAGAAACGTAAGAGATGACCAAGAACACACAGAGTTTGACTCATTTAACATCGGCGGGTACCAGATCCCGGAAATCAGATATGCTGACGACACAGTCCTCCTATCGACCAACCCAAAAGGACTTGAACAATTACTTCTGTCCACCAAAAAACACAGCGAGGCCCAGAATCTATACCTAAACACCAAGAAGACCAAAGTATTGACAACAGACAAAGTAAAGACCAAACCAGAAATTGAAATTGATGACGAAGAACTGGAAAGTGTAAATGAATTCGAATACTTAGGATCAATCATTAACAGCTCTGGCGACTGTGCAGTAGAAATTAAAAGAAGACTTGCAATTGCTTCACATAAGCTAATACAGATGAAAAACCTATGGCAAGGCACAAGCAAAGAAACAAAGTTACAACTGATCAGAGCATGTATATTCCCAGTAGCAACATACGGCTGCGAGACTTGGACACTCAATAAAACAGTTGCAAAAAAGATTACATCATTCGAAATGAAATGCTACAGAAGGATGTTGAGAATACCCTGGACAGAAAAAAA
>JAMPIV010017451.1:172500-187309 GCA_024509875.1 Oreohelix idahoensis
TATATAGATAGAGATTGGAGGAGTGGAGAGAAGAGAGAAACTGTTTTCTTCTGGTAAACCCATCCATTATAAAAATAAAACCATAAATTCAAGCACGTGCTATAAAACTAAAATATGGCGGCGCTATATTAATTTCCGCTTCCTGATGGTTACATGGCCAGTTAAATTCAAAGTTCTGAGGTTAAGCAATATTTTGTGTGTGCCTGGAAGAGACTCACTATATTATAAATGTTGTTCAGTTATAAATATGAACCAGCAATCAATAGTAACAACTCTTGTTAATTTAAAAAAATGCAAATGTGCTAATTAATAATTTAGAATACTAAAATAAATGTGCAAAGTTTTAAAGAAGAAACGTAGAAGACGGATAACAGATAATAATTTTTTTTATTTAAAGGCCGAAAAAATATAGGAGCCGAAAAATAGTTATGAAAAAGAAGTAAATTTTAAGACATAGAAGTACGCCAAAGGTATTTTCGCGTTGGACTTGATTTCTCTTGGTCTCCATATATTTCCCAATACAATGAAAGCTCCTCTTGCTTATTGTATTCTTCTTGTGTCTAGCTGTGAAAGTAAAATTATGATAGGACTTTACTGTCATGGCAAGACGATTGTTCCGTTACGATGGTCCCCCGTTAGATGACTGGTAAGCCTATCACATATTTCTTTTCTGCACTTAAGACTTTTCTAAATTCCACATTTTTATTTTACCTGCAAAAAAAAAAAAAAAAAAAACAGTCATAGTTTGTTTATGTCAGAAGTCTAATTGCCGAATCTCTTGACGTTTGAGTTGAAGATTCTTATTGTCGTGTTTGACTTGCCTGGTAAGCCTATAATATTTCGTTTCTGTTGTCTGGTGTCCTTCTGTCCAGAAAGTGCCTGTTAATTACCTATATTTGTTTATTTGTCTACTACACATAGCACTTAAACATCCTTCATGATTTAGTTTCTCATGTCATCATTAAACATTTTCCTTTGCGCGCCTTGTCGGAGCACGGAGCCACACCTGTAGTCTGGCCTACAGGCAGCATACACCAACCAGCACATCTTCTTGCAGGGGTTGTTTCTATGGCAATTCGTTTTACGCGATGTGGCTGCTATCCCAATGTACAAATTCATTCTATTTCCCTTGTACACATTGCTTCAATGAGCATTAGCTCTATTATTTCTTTGTCTTTTCAGAGACCACCTTGAAATACACGGGGCCACTTTCTTATATACCGTCCATTAAAAAAAATGAGCTTCCGATTGGCAGAGTGATTACAGCACTGGCCTATCGCGGTTAAGGTACTGGGTTCGAAAATGGTCTACCCAGCATCACTGATGGGTAGATGAAAAAGAAGACTGTGAAATAAACAGAAAGAGAGCAAAAAACGATAGGACACACGATGAAGAAATCTATTTTTTGACAGTCACAGCATTTTGTTTTAAATTGTGTGCCCAGATATCTTCAAAGTTTGACCTAGTTTTATGGTTGCGCTTCAGATTTTTCTAAATTTCATATTTTTATTTTACCTACTGGAAAAAAAAAGTCAATAGTTTTTTTTTTTTTTATGTCGGAAGATTAATTGACAAATCTTTTTTCACGCAATTGCCATATCTCTTTTGAAACAACTTCAATAATACGATATCGTTTCATGTCATTTTCTTTGTTGGCTTTTCTCTTGATCTATTTACTTTGTGCCGCTTGCACGGTGGCAACACGGCCCCCCCCCCCCCCCCCCCCCCCCCCCCCCCCCCCCCCCCCCCCCCCCCCCCCCCCCCCCCCCCCCCCCCCCCCCCCCCCCCCCCCCCCCCCCCCCCCCCCCCCCCCCCCCCCCCCCCCCCCCCCCCCCCCCCCCCCCCCCCCCCCCCCCCCCCCCCCCCCCCCCCCCCCCCCCCCCCCCCCCCCCCCCCCCCCCCCCCCCCCCCCCCCCCCCCCCCCCCCCCCCCCCCCCCCCCCCCCCCCCCCCCCCCCCCCCCCCCCCCCCCCCCCCCCCCCCCCCCCCCCCCCCCCCCCCCCCCCCCCCCCCCCCCCCCCCCCCCCCCCCCCCCCCCCCCCCCCCCCCCCCCCCCCCCCCCCCCCCCCCCCCCCCCCCCCCCCCCCCCCCCCCCCCCCCCCCCCCCCCCCCCCCCCCCCCCCCCCCCCCCCCCCCCCCCCCCCCCCCCCCCCCCCCCCCCCCCCCCCCCCCCCCCCCCCCCCCCCCCCCCCCCCCCCCCCCCCCCCCCCCCCCCCCCCCCCCCCCCCCCCCCCCCCCCCCCCCCCCCCCCCCCCCCCCCCCCCCCCCCCCCCCCCCCCCCCCCCCCCCCCCCCCCCCCCCCCCCCCCCCCCCCCCCCCCCCCCCCCCCCCCCCCCCCCCCCCCCCCCCCCCCCCCCCCCCCCCCCCCCCCCCCCCCCCCCCCCCCCCCCCCCCCCCCCCCCCCCCCCCCCCCCCCCCCCCCCCCCCCCCCCCCCCCCCCCCCCCCCCCCCCCCCCCCCCCCCCCCCCCCCCCCCCCCCCCCCCCCCCCCCCCCCCCCCCCCCCCCCCCCCCCCCCCCCCCCCCCCCCCCCCCCCCCCCCCCCCCCCCCCCCCCCCCCCCCCCCCCCCCCCCCCCC
Organism: Oreohelix idahoensis; assembly: GCA_024509875.1. NCBI lineage: Eukaryota > Metazoa > Mollusca > Gastropoda > Stylommatophora > Oreohelicidae > Oreohelix > Oreohelix idahoensis. The sequence continues at coordinate 175,076 of JAMPIV010017451.1, forward strand.
CCCCCCCCCCCCCCCCCCCCCCCCCCCCCCCCCCCCCCCCCCCCCCCCCCCCCCCCCCCCCCCCCCCCCCCCCCCCCCCCCCCCCCCCCCCCCCCCCCCCCCCCCCCCCCCCCCCCCCCCCCCCCCCCCCCCCCCCCCCCCCCCCCCCCCCCCCCCCCCCCCCCCCCCCCCCCCCCCCCCCCCCCCCCCCCCCCCCCCCCCCCCCCCCCCCCCCCCCCCCCCCCCCCCCCCCCCCCCCCCCCCCCCCCCCCCCCCCCCCCCCCCCCCCCCCCCCCCCCCCCCCCCCCCCCCCCCCCCCCCCCCCCCCCCCCCCCCCCCCCCCCCCCCCCCCCCCCCCCCCCCCCCCCCCCCCCCCCCCCCCCCCCCCCCCCCCCCCCCCCCCCCCCCCCCCCCCCCCCCCCCCCCCCCCCCCCCCCCCCCCCCCCCCCCCCCCCCCCCCCCCCCCCCCCCCCCCCCCCCCCCCCCCCCCCCCCCCCCCCCCCCCCCCCCCCCCCCCCCCCCCCCCCCCCCCCCCCCCCCCCCCCCCCCCCCCCCCCCCCCCCCCCCCCCCCCCCCCCCCCCCCCCCCCCCCCCCCCCCCCCCCCCCCCCCCCCCCCCCCCCCCCCCCCCCCCCCCCCCCCCCCCCCCCCCCCCCCCCCCCCCCCCCCCCCCCCCCCCCCCCCCCCCCCCCCCCCCCCCCCCCCCCCCCCCCCCCCCCCCCCCCCCCCCCCCCCCCCCCCCCCCCCCCCCCCCCCCCCCCCCCCCCCCCCCCCCCCCCCCCCCCCCCCCCCCCCCCCCCCCCCCCCCCCCCCCCCCCCCCCCCCCCCCCCCCCCCCCCCCCCCCCCCCCCCCCCCCCCCCCCCCCCCCCCCCCCCCCCCCCCCCCCCCCCCCCCCCCCCCCCCCCCCCCCCCCCCCCCCCCCCCCCCCCCCCCCCCCCCCCCCCCCCCCCCCCCCCCCCCCCCCCCCCCCCCCCCCCCCCCCCCCCCCCCCCCCCCCCCCCCCCCCCCCCCCCCCCCCCCCCCCCCCCCCCCCCCCCCCCCCCCCCCCCCCCCCCCCCCCCCCCCCCCCCCCCCCCCCCCCCCCCCCCCCCCCCCCCCCCCCCCCCCCCCCCCCCCCCCCCCCCCCCCCCCCCCCCCCCCCCCCCCCCCCCCCCCCCCCCCCCCCCCCCCCCCCCCCCCCCCCCCCCCCCCCCCCCCCCCCCCCCCCCCCCCCCCCCCCCCCCCCCCCCCCCCCCCCCCCCCCCCCCCCCCCCCCCCCCCCCCCCCCCCCCCCCCCCCCCCCCCCCCCCCCCCCCCCCCCCCCCCCCCCCCCCCCCCCCCCCCCCCCCCCCCCCCCCCCCCCCCCCCCCCCCCCCCCCCCCCCCCCCCCCCCCCCCCCCCCCCCCCCCCCCCCCCCCCCCCCCCCCCCCCCCCCCCCCCCCCCCCCCCCCCCCCCCCCCCCCCCCCCCCCCCCCCCCCCCCCCCCCCCCCCCCCCCCCCCCCCCCCCCCCCCCCCCCCCCCCCCCCCCCCCCCCCCCCCCCCCCCCCCCCCCCCCCCCCCCCCCCCCCCCCCCCCCCCCCCCCCCCCCCCCCCCCCCCCCCCCCCCCCCCCCCCCCCCCCCCCCCCCCCCCCCCCCCCCCCCCCCCCCCCCCCCCCCCCCCCCCCCCCCCCCCCCCCCCCCCCCCCCCCCCCCCCCCCCCCCCCCCCCCCCCCCCCCCCCCCCCCCCCCCCCCCCCCCCCCCCCCCCCCCCCCCCCCCCCCCCCCCCCCCCCCCCCCCCCCCCCCCCCCCCCCCCCCCCCCCCCCCCCCCCCCCCCCCCCCCCCCCCCCCCCCCCCCCCCCCCCCCCCCCCCCCCCCCCCCCCCCCCCCCCCCCCCCCCCCCCCCCCCCCCCCCCCCCCCCCCCCCCCCCCCCCCCCCCCCCCCCCCCCCCCCCCCCCCCCCCCCCCCCCCCCCCCCCCCCCCCCCCCCCCCCCCCCCCCCCCCCCCCCCCCCCCCCCCCCCCCCCCCCCCCCCCCCCCCCCCCCCCCCCCCCCCCCCCCCCCCCCCCCCCCCCCCCCCCCCCCCCCCCCCCCCCCCCCCCCCCCCCCCCCCCCCCCCCCCCCCCCCCCCCCCCCCCCCCCCCCCCCCCCCCCCCCCCCCCCCCCCCCCCCCCCCCCCCCCCCCCCCCCCCCCCCCCCCCCCCCCCCCCCCCCCCCCCCCCCCCCCCCCCCCCCCCCCCCCCCCCCCCCCCCCCCCCCCCCCCCCCCCCCCCCCCCCCCCCCCCCCCCCCCCCCCCCCCCCCCCCCCCCCCCCCCCCCCCCCCCCCCCCCCCCCCCCCCCCCCCCCCCCCCCCCCCCCCCCCCCCACCCCCCCCCCCCCCCCCCCCCCCCCCCCCCCCCCCCCCCCCCCCCCCCCCCCCCCCCCCCCCCCCCCCCCCCCCCCCCCCCCCCCCCCCCCCCCCCCCCCCCCCCCCCCCCCCCCCCCCCCCCCCCCCCCCCCCCCCCCCCCCCCCCCCCCCCCCCCCCCCCCCCCCCCCCCCCCCCCCCCCCCCCCCCCCCCCCCCCCCCCCCCCCCCCCCCCCCCCCCCCCCCCCCCCCCCCCCCCCCCCCCCCCCCCCCCCCCCCCCCCCCCCCCCCCCCCCCCCCCCCCCCCCCCCCCCCCCCCCCCCCCCCCCCCCCCCCCCCCCCCCCCCCCCCCCCCCCCCCCCCCCCCCCCCCCCCCCCCCCCCCCCCCCCCCCCCCCCCCCCCCCCCCCCCCCCCCCCCCCCCCCCCCCCCCCCCCCCCCCCCCCCCCCCCCCCCCCCCCCCCCCCCCCCCCCCCCCCCCCCCCCCCCCCCCCCCCCCCCCCCCCCCCCCCCCCCCCCCCCCCCCCCCCCCCCCCCCCCCCCCCCCCCCCCCCCCCCCCCCCCCCCCCCCCCCCCCCCCCCCCCCCCCCCCCCCCCCCCCCCCCCCCCCCCCCCCCCCCCCCCCCCCCCCCCCCCCCCCCCCCCCCCCCCCCCCCCCCCCCCCCCCCCCCCCCCCCCCCCCCCCCCCCCCCCCCCCCCCCCCCCCCCCCCCCCCCCCCCCCCCCCCCCCCCCCCCCCCCCCCCCCCCCCCCCCCCCCCCCCCCCCCCCCCCCCCCCCCCCCCCCCCCCCCCCCCCCCCCCCCCCCCCCCCCCCCCCCCCCCCCCCCCCCCCCCCCCCCCCCCCCCCCCCCCCCCCCCCCCCCCCCCCCCCCCCCCCCCCCCCCCCCCCCCCCCCCCCCCCCCCCCCCCCCCCCCCCCCCCCCCCCCCCCCCCCCCCCCCCCCCCCCCCCCCCCCCCCCCCCCCCCCCCCCCCCCCCCCCCCCCCCCCCCCCCCCCCCCCCCCCCCCCCCCCCCCCCCCCCCCCCCCCCCCCCCCCCCCCCCCCCCCCCCCCCCCCCCCCCCCCCCCCCCCCCCCCCCCCCCCCCCCCCCCCCCCCCCCCCCCCCCCCCCCCCCCCCCCCCCCCCCCCCCCCCCCCCCCCCCCCCCCCCCCCCCCCCCCCCCCCCCCCCCCCCCCCCCCCCCCCCCCCCCCCCCCCCCCCCCCCCCCCCCCCCCCCCCCCCCCCCCCCCCCCCCCCCCCCCCCCCCCCCCCCCCCCCCCCCCCCCCCCCCCCCCCCCCCCCCCCCCCCCCCCCCCCCCCCCCCCCCCCCCCCCCCCCCCCCCCCCCCCCCCCCCCCCCCCCCCCCCCCCCCCCCCCCCCCCCCCCCCCCCCCCCCCCCCCCCCCCCCCCCCCCCCCCCCCCCCCCCCCCCCCCCCCCCCCCCCCCCCCCCCCCCCCCCCCCCCCCCCCCCCCCCCCCCCCCCCCCCCCCCCCCCCCCCCCCCCCCCCCCCCCCCCCCCCCCCCCCCCCCCCCCCCCCCCCCCCCCCCCCCCCCCCCCCCCCCCCCCCCCCCCCCCCCCCCCCCCCCCCCCCCCCCCCCCCCCCCCCCCCCCCCCCCCCCCCCCCCCCCCCCCCCCCCCCCCCCCCCCCCCCCCCCCCCCCCCCCCCCCCCCCCCCCCCCCCCCCCCCCCCCCCCCCCCCCCCCCCCCCCCCCCCCCCCCCCCCCCCCCCCCCCCCCCCCCCCCCCCCCCCCCCCCCCCCCCCCCCCCCCCCCCCCCCCCCCCCCCCCCCCCCCCCCCCCCCCCCCCCCCCCCCCCCCCCCCCCCCCCCCCCCCCCCCCCCCCCCCCCCCCCCCCCCCCCCCCCCCCCCCCCCCCCCCCCCCCCCCCCCCCCCCCCCCCCCCCCCCCCCCCCCCCCCCCCCCCCCCCCCCCCCCCCCCCCCCCCCCCCCCCCCCCCCCCCCCCCCCCCCCCCCCCCCCCCCCCCCCCCCCCCCCCCCCCCCCCCCCCCCCCCCCCCCCCCCCCCCCCCCCCCCCCCCCCCCCCCCCCCCCCCCCCCCCCCCCCCCCCCCCCCCCCCCCCCCCCCCCCCCCCCCCCCCCCCCCCCCCCCCCCCCCCCCCCCCCCCCCCCCCCCCCCCCCCCCCCCCCCCCCCCCCCCCCCCCCCCCCCCCCCCCCCCCCCCCCCCCCCCCCCCCCCCCCCCCCCCCCCCCCCCCCCCCCCCCCCCCCCCCCCCCCCCCCCCCCCCCCCCCCCCCCCCCCCCCCCCCCCCCCCCCCCCCCCCCCCCCCCCCCCCCCCCCCCCCCCCCCCCCCCCCCCCCCCCCCCCCCCCCCCCCCCCCCCCCCCCCCCCCCCCCCCCCCCCCCCCCCCCCCCCCCCCCCCCCCCCCCCCCCCCCCCCCCCCCCCCCCCCCCCCCCCCCCCCCCCCCCCCCCCCCCCCCCCCCCCCCCCCCCCCCCCCCCCCCCCCCCCCCCCCCCCCCCCCCCCCCCCCCCCCCCCCCCCCCCCCCCCCCCCCCCCCCCCCCCCCCCCCCCCCCCCCCCCCCCCCCCCCCCCCCCCCCCCCCCCCCCCCCCCCCCCCCCCCCCCCCCCCCCCCCCCCCCCCCCCCCCCCCCCCCCCCCCCCCCCCCCCCCCCCCCCCCCCCCCCCCCCCCCCCCCCCCCCCCCCCCCCCCCCCCCCCCCCCCCCCCCCCCCCCCCCCCCCCCCCCCCCCCCCCCCCCCCCCCCCCCCCCCCCCCCCCCCCCCCCCCCCCCCCCCCCCCCCCCCCCCCCCCCCCCCCCCCCCCCCCCCCCCCCCCCCCCCCCCCCCCCCCCCCCCCCCCCCCCCCCCCCCCCCCCCCCCCCCCCCCCCCCCCCCCCCCCCCCCCCCCCCCCCCCCCCCCCCCCCCCCCCCCCCCCCCCCCCCCCCCCCCCCCCCCCCCCCCCCCCCCCCCCCCCCCCCCCCCCCCCCCCCCCCCCCCCCCCCCCCCCCCCCCCCCCCCCCCCCCCCCCCCCCCCCCCCCCCCCCCCCCCCCCCCCCCCCCCCCCCCCCCCCCCCCCCCCCCCCCCCCCCCCCCCCCCCCCCCCCCCCCCCCCCCCCCCCCCCCCCCCCCCCCCCCCCCCCCCCCCCCCCCCCCCCCCCCCCCCCCCCCCCCCCCCCCCCCCCCCCCCCCCCCCCCCCCCCCCCCCCCCCCCCCCCCCCCCCCCCCCCCCCCCCCCCCCCCCCCCCCCCCCCCCCCCCCCCCCCCCCCCCCCCCCCCCCCCCCCCCCCCCCCCCCCCCCCCCCCCCCCCCCCCCCCCCCCCCCCCCCCCCCCCCCCCCCCCCCCCCCCCCCCCCCCCCCCCCCCCCCCCCCCCCCCCCCCCCCCCCCCCCCCCCCCCCCCCCCCCCCCCCCCCCCCCCCCCCCCCCCCCCCCCCCCCCCCCCCCCCCCCCCCCCCCCCCCCCCCCCCCCCCCCCCCCCCCCCCCCCCCCCCCCCCCCCCCCCCCCCCCCCCCCCCCCCCCCCCCCCCCCCCCCCCCCCCCCCCCCCCCCCCCCCCCCCCCCCCCCCCCCCCCCCCCCCCCCCCCCCCCCCCCCCCCCCCCCCCCCCCCCCCCCCCCCCCCCCCCCCCCCCCCCCCCCCCCCCCCCCCCCCCCCCCCCCCCCCCCCCCCCCCCCCCCCCCCCCCCCCCCCCCCCCCCCCCCCCCCCCCCCCCCCCCCCCCCCCCCCCCCCCCCCCCCCCCCCCCCCCCCCCCCCCCCCCCCCCCCCCCCCCCCCCCCCCCCCCCCCCCCCCCCCCCCCCCCCCCCCCCCCCCCCCCCCCCCCCCCCCCCCCCCCCCCCCCCCCCCCCCCCCCCCCCCCCCCCCCCCCCCCCCCCCCCCCCCCCCCCCCCCCCCCCCCCCCCCCCCCCCCCCCCCCCCCCCCCCCCCCCCCCCCCCCCCCCCCCCCCCCCCCCCCCCCCCCCCCCCCCCCCCCCCCCCCCCCCCCCCCCCCCCCCCCCCCCCCCCCCCCCCCCCCCCCCCCCCCCCCCCCCCCCCCCCCCCCCCCCCCCCCCCCCCCCCCCCCCCCCCCCCCCCCCCCCCCCCCCCCCCCCCCCCCCCCCCCCCCCCCCCCCCCCCCCCCCCCCCCCCCCCCCCCCCCCCCCCCCCCCCCCCCCCCCCCCCCCCCCCCCCCCCCCCCCCCCCCCCCCCCCCCCCCCCCCCCCCCCCCCCCCCCCCCCCCCCCCCCCCCCCCCCCCCCCCCCCCCCCCCCCCCCCCCCCCCCCCCCCCCCCCCCCCCCCCCCCCCCCCCCCCCCCCCCCCCCCCCCCCCCCCCCCCCCCCCCCCCCCCCCCCCCCCCCCCCCCCCCCCCCCCCCCCCCCCCCCCCCCCCCCCCCCCCCCCCCCCCCCCCCCCCCCCCCCCCCCCCCCCCCCCCCCCCCCCCCCCCCCCCCCCCCCCCCCCCCCCCCCCCCCCCCCCCCCCCCCCCCCCCCCCCCCCCCCCCCCCCCCCCCCCCCCCCCCCCCCCCCCCCCCCCCCCCCCCCCCCCCCCCCCCCCCCCCCCCCCCCCCCCCCCCCCCCCCCCCCCCCCCCCCCCCCCCCCCCCCCCCCCCCCCCCCCCCCCCCCCCCCCCCCCCCCCCCCCCCCCCCCCCCCCCCCCCCCCCCCCCCCCCCCCCCCCCCCCCCCCCCCCCCCCCCCCCCCCCCCCCCCCCCCCCCCCCCCCCCCCCCCCCCCCCCCCCCCCCCCCCCCCCCCCCCCCCCCCCCCCCCCCCCCCCCCCCCCCCCCCCCCCCCCCCCCCCCCCCCCCCCCCCCCCCCCCCCCCCCCCCCCCCCCCCCCCCCCCCCCCCCCCCCCCCCCCCCCCCCCCCCCCCCCCCCCCCCCCCCCCCCCCCCCCCCCCCCCCCCCCCCCCCCCCCCCCCCCCCCCCCCCCCCCCCCCCCCCCCCCCCCCCCCCCCCCCCCCCCCCCCCCCCCCCCCCCCCCCCCCCCCCCCCCCCCCCCCCCCCCCCCCCCCCCCCCCCCCCCCCCCCCCCCCCCCCCCCCCCCCCCCCCCCCCCCCCCCCCCCCCCCCCCCCCCCCCCCCCCCCCCCCCCCCCCCCCCCCCCCCCCCCCCCCCCCCCCCCCCCCCCCCCCCCCCCCCCCCCCCCCCCCCCCCCCCCCCCCCCCCCCCCCCCCCCCCCCCCCCCCCCCCCCCCCCCCCCCCCCCCCCCCCCCCCCCCCCCCCCCCCCCCCCCCCCCCCCCCCCCCCCCCCCCCCCCCCCCCCCCCCCCCCCCCCCCCCCCCCCCCCCCCCCCCCCCCCCCCCCCCCCCCCCCCCCCCCCCCCCCCCCCCCCCCCCCCCCCCCCCCCCCCCCCCCCCCCCCCCCCCCCCCCCCCCCCCCCCCCCCCCCCCCCCCCCCCCCCCCCCCCCCCCCCCCCCCCCCCCCCCCCCCCCCCCCCCCCCCCCCCCCCCCCCCCCCCCCCCCCCCCCCCCCCCCCCCCCCCCCCCCCCCCCCCCCCCCCCCCCCCCCCCCCCCCCCCCCCCCCCCCCCCCCCCCCCCCCCCCCCCCCCCCCCCCCCCCCCCCCCCCCCCCCCCCCCCCCCCCCCCCCCCCCCCCCCCCCCCCCCCCCCCCCCCCCCCCCCCCCCCCCCCCCCCCCCCCCCCCCCCCCCCCCCCCCCCCCCCCCCCCCCCCCCCCCCCCCCCCCCCCCCCCCCCCCCCCCCCCCCCCCCCCCCCCCCCCCCCCCCCCCCCCCCCCCCCCCCCCCCCCCCCCCCCCCCCCCCCCCCCCCCCCCCCCCCCCCCCCCCCCCCCCCCCCCCCCCCCCCCCCCCCCCCCCCCCCCCCCCCCCCCCCCCCCCCCCCCCCCCCCCCCCCCCCCCCCCCCCCCCCCCCCCCCCCCCCCCCCCCCCCCCCCCCCCCCCCCCCCCCCCCCCCCCCCCCCCCCCCCCCCCCCCCCCCCCCCCCCCCCCCCCCCCCCCCCCCCCCCCCCCCCCCCCCCCCCCCCCCCCCCCCCCCCCCCCCCCCCCCCCCCCCCCCCCCCCCCCCCCCCCCCCCCCCCCCCCCCCCCCCCCCCCCCCCCCCCCCCCCCCCCCCCCCCCCCCCCCCCCCCCCCCCCCCCCCCCCCCCCCCCCCCCCCCCCCCCCCCCCCCCCCCCCCCCCCCCCCCCCCCCCCCCCCCCCCCCCCCCCCCCCCCCCCCCCCCCCCCCCCCCCCCCCCCCCCCCCCCCCCCCCCCCCCCCCCCCCCCCCCCCCCCCCCCCCCCCCCCCCCCCCCCCCCCCCCCCCCCCCCCCCCCCCCCCCCCCCCCCCCCCCCCCCCCCCCCCCCCCCCCCCCCCCCCCCCCCCCCCCCCCCCCCCCCCCCCCCCCCCCCCCCCCCCCCCCCCCCCCCCCCCCCCCCCCCCCCCCCCCCCCCCCCCCCCCCCCCCCCCCCCCCCCCCCCCCCCCCCCCCCCCCCCCCCCCCCCCCCCCCCCCCCCCCCCCCCCCCCCCCCCCCCCCCCCCCCCCCCCCCCCCCCCCCCCCCCCCCCCCCCCCCCCCCCCCCCCCCCCCCCCCCCCCCCCCCCCCCCCCCCCCCCCCCCCCCCCCCCCCCCCCCCCCCCCCCCCCCCCCCCCCCCCCCCCCCCCCCCCCCCCCCCCCCCCCCCCCCCCCCCCCCCCCCCCCCCCCCCCCCCCCCCCCCCCCCCCCCCCCCCCCCCCCCCCCCCCCCCCCCCCCCCCCCCCCCCCCCCCCCCCCCCCCCCCCCCCCCCCCCCCCCCCCCCCCCCCCCCCCCCCCCCCCCCCCCCCCCCCCCCCCCCCCCCCCCCCCCCCCCCCCCCCCCCCCCCCCCCCCCCCCCCCCCCCCCCCCCCCCCCCCCCCCCCCCCCCCCCCCCCCCCCCCCCCCCCCCCCCCCCCCCCCCCCCCCCCCCCCCCCCCCCCCCCCCCCCCCCCCCCCCCCCCCCCCCCCCCCCCCCCCCCCCCCCCCCCCCCCCCCCCCCCCCCCCCCCCCCCCCCCCCCCCCCCCCCCCCCCCCCCCCCCCCCCCCCCCCCCCCCCCCCCCCCCCCCCCCCCCCCCCCCCCCCCCCCCCCCCCCCCCCCCCCCCCCCCCCCCCCCCCCCCCCCCCCCCCCCCCCCCCCCCCCCCCCCCCCCCCCCCCCCCCCCCCCCCCCCCCCCCCCCCCCCCCCCCCCCCCCCCCCCCCCCCCCCCCCCCCCCCCCCCCCCCCCCCCCCCCCCCCCCCCCCCCCCCCCCCCCCCCCCCCCCCCCCCCCCCCCCCCCCCCCCCCCCCCCCCCCCCCCCCCCCCCCCCCCCCCCCCCCCCCCCCCCCCCCCCCCCCCCCCCCCCCCCCCCCCCCCCCCCCCCCCCCCCCCCCCCCCCCCCCCCCCCCCCCCCCCCCCCCCCCCCCCCCCCCCCCCCCCCCCCCCCCCCCCCCCCCCCCCCCCCCCCCCCCCCCCCCCCCCCCCCCCCCCCCCCCCCCCCCCCCCCCCCCCCCCCCCCCCCCCCCCCCCCCCCCCCCCCCCCCCCCCCCCCCCCCCCCCCCCCCCCCCCCCCCCCCCCCCCCCCCCCCCCCCCCCCCCCCCCCCCCCCCCCCCCCCCCCCCCCCCCCCCCCCCCCCCCCCCCCCCCCCCCCCCCCCCCCCCCCCCCCCCCCCCCCCCCCCCCCCCCCCCCCCCCCCCCCCCCCCCCCCCCCCCCCCCCCCCCCCCCCCCCCCCCCCCCCCCCCCCCCCCCCCCCCCCCCCCCCCCCCCCCCCCCCCCCCCCCCCCCCCCCCCCCCCCCCCCCCCCCCCCCCCCCCCCCCCCCCCCCCCCCCCCCCCCCCCCCCCCCCCCCCCCCCCCCCCCCCCCCCCCCCCCCCCCCCCCCCCCCCCCCCCCCCCCCCCCCCCCCCCCCCCCCCCCCCCCCCCCCCCCCCCCCCCCCCCCCCCCCCCCCCCCCCCCCCCCCCCCCCCCCCCCCCCCCCCCCCCCCCCCCCCCCCCCCCCCCCCCCCCCCCCCCCCCCCCCCCCCCCCCCCCCCCCCCCCCCCCCCCCCCCCCCCCCCCCCCCCCCCCCCCCCCCCCCCCCCCCCCCCCCCCCCCCCCCCCCCCCCCCCCCCCCCCCCCCCCCCCCCCCCCCCCCCCCCCCCCCCCCCCCCCCCCCCCCCCCCCCCCCCCCCCCCCCCCCCCCCCCCCCCCCCCCCCCCCCCCCCCCCCCCCCCCCCCCCCCCCCCCCCCCCCCCCCCCCCCCCCCCCCCCCCCCCCCCCCCCCCCCCCCCCCCCCCCCCCCCCCCCCCCCCCCCCCCCCCCCCCCCCCCCCCCCCCCCCCCCCCCCCCCCCCCCCCCCCCCCCCCCCCCCCCCCCCCCCCCCCCCCCCCCCCCCCCCCCCCCCCCCCCCCCCCCCCCCCCCCCCCCCCCCCCCCCCCCCCCCCCCCCCCCCCCCCCCCCCCCCCCCCCCCCCCCCCCCCCCCCCCCCCCCCCCCCCCCCCCCCCCCCCCCCCCCCCCCCCCCCCCCCCCCCCCCCCCCCCCCCCCCCCCCCCCCCCCCCCCCCCCCCCCCCCCCCCCCCCCCCCCCCCCCCCCCCCCCCCCCCCCCCCCCCCCCCCCCCCCCCCCCCCCCCCCCCCCCCCCCCCCCCCCCCCCCCCCCCCCCCCCCCCCCCCCCCCCCCCCCCCCCCCCCCCCCCCCCCCCCCCCCCCCCCCCCCCCCCCCCCCCCCCCCCCCCCCCCCCCCCCCCCCCCCCCCCCCCCCCCCCCCCCCCCCCCCCCCCCCCCCCCCCCCCCCCCCCCCCCCCCCCCCCCCCCCCCCCCCCCCCCCCCCCCCCCCCCCCCCCCCCCCCCCCCCCCCCCCCCCCCCCCCCCCCCCCCCCCCCCCCCCCCCCCCCCCCCCCCCCCCCCCCCCCCCCCCCCCCCCCCCCCCCCCCCCCCCCCCCCCCCCCCCCCCCCCCCCCCCCCCCCCCCCCCCCCCCCCCCCCCCCCCCCCCCCCCCCCCCCCCCCCCCCCCCCCCCCCCCCCCCCCCCCCCCCCCCCCCCCCCCCCCCCCCCCCCCCCCCCCCCCCCCCCCCCCCCCCCCCCCCCCCCCCCCCCCCCCCCCCCCCCCCCCCCCCCCCCCCCCCCCCCCCCCCCCCCCCCCCCCCCCCCCCCCCCCCCCCCCCCCCCCCCCCCCCCCCCCCCCCCCCCCCCCCCCCCCCCCCCCCCCCCCCCCCCCCCCCCCCCCCCCCCCCCCCCCCCCCCCCCCCCCCCCCCCCCCCCCCCCCCCCCCCCCCCCCCCCCCCCCCCCCCCCCCCCCCCCCCCCCCCCCCCCCCCCCCCCCCCCCCCCCCCCCCCCCCCCCCCCCCCCCCCCCCCCCCCCCCCCCCCCCCCCCCCCCCCCCCCCCCCCCCCCCCCCCCCCCCCCCCCCCCCCCCCCCCCCCCCCCCCCCCCCCCCCCCCCCCCCCCCCCCCCCCCCCCCCCCCCCCCCCCCCCCCCCCCCCCCCCCCCCCCCCCCCCCCCCCCCCCCCCCCCCCCCCCCCCCCCCCCCCCCCCCCCCCCCCCCCCCCCCCCCCCCCCCCCCCCCCCCCCCCCCCCCCCCCCCCCCCCCCCCCCCCCCCCCCCCCCCCCCCCCCCCCCCCCCCCCCCCCCCCCCCCCCCCCCCCCCCCCCCCCCCCCCCCCCCCCCCCCCCCCCCCCCCCCCCCCCCCCCCCCCCCCCCCCCCCCCCCCCCCCCCCCCCCCCCCCCCCCCCCCCCCCCCCCCCCCCCCCCCCCCCCCCCCCCCCCCCCCCCCCCCCCCCCCCCCCCCCCCCCCCCCCCCCCCCCCCCCCCCCCCCCCCCCCCCCCCCCCCCCCCCCCCCCCCCCCCCCCCCCCCCCCCCCCCCCCCCCCCCCCCCCCCCCCCCCCCCCCCCCCCCCCCCCCCCCCCCCCCCCCCCCCCCCCCCCCCCCCCCCCCCCCCCCCCCCCCCCCCCCCCCCCCCCCCCCCCCCCCCCCCCCCCCCCCCCCCCCCCCCCCCCCCCCCCCCCCCCCCCCCCCCCCCCCCCCCCCCCCCCCCCCCCCCCCCCCCCCCCCCCCCCCCCCCCCCCCCCCCCCCCCCCCCCCCCCCCCCCCCCCCCCCCCCCCCCCCCCCCCCCCCCCCCGCCCCCCCCCC